>JAFIRS010002089.1:0-254231 GCA_018342105.1 Gonioctena quinquepunctata | reverse complement strand
ACGTTATAGTGTACGCGGGATAAATATATATATATATAAAATATATATATATATATATAGTTTGATTTTTGGATAAATTTATAGTCTCCAACAATTTTCACAATTGCACAATCTCTCACTAAGCACAAACTTTGTGCTCCCAATTACTTCAGGAGATACGACGACCTTTCCTATGCCAATAAAGGTATTTTTTTAACTCAAATTTAACGTTCAAAGTCATAGGATTCTGGACACCAATACGATGTGTCTTCCAACTTATGGAGGTTATTAAACGTTCGAAAATACCGTGTGAAAAATGATCGAAATATTAGCCCCCAAAAAAGCAACCCATATTGATTATATTCTATTAAAGTCTGAAAACGAAATTGATATTCAAAATGAACAGTTGAGTTATTCTTGTTGGAAAATAGATCAACTTTTCATGTAATAAAGCTTTTAAATTCCTCAATTAATTAACAAAATCGCACAATACCCTTAAAAAAATTATTGATTATAGGAAGAACATGTACTTTATGACTATCCACGACTGCGTGTCACCATGATTTCCAAGTGGAAAATAATAAATCAGCATTCATAGCACTTTCTCAGAAATTTTAAATGATATTCCTTAGTAGTTTGAGAGAGTTGAATTTAAGTGACCATTCGTAAGTTGGAAAATCTAGCGAGCAACATGATACAAGGAATAAAAGTGAAAAAAATATATGAGGGGAGCATAGTCTTAATGAAAAAAATAAATAAACAATAGGTTTCCTCTGAACACAAAGGTTTGGAGAATGTTTGGTTTCTTCTTTCATCTCAAAAAATTATTTTCATGGCACCGCCTTTGTAATCAATTGATTTTCGGGCATTCAATTTAATTCCCTAACTAAAAATGATAATGACACATATTGAATATAGGTATAGACAACATATTTTTCACCAAGAATATTTATTGATGATTTTTTCAAATCATTTTTTCTCTTTATTCCCAAACAACACACACTAGTTATATTTTATTGAACCTACTTAAATGGTGTTTTATTATTAATATTTCCAGTTCGGAGCCACTCCAAGACAACCATAGGCCGACAGTGTCTTTTTATGCCATTTTCGTCTTAATCAAAGATAAATATTAAATATAACCTAAAATAAAATCTTGATTCGTTGTAACGGCGGCGACACCGAGAAGCGAAAAGACAATGACAACAATGACCGAATTGCGGAAATCTACGTCTTCCACATCTTTGACGTTTTCGGAGCGGACCGAACATTGTCCGAATAAATTTCTTAGGAGAGTTGCTCTTTGGTGTTGACATCTACTCAACAATCATTCGAATCAGGTCGCCATCTAAGAAATCAAGCAGGCCATATTGTCGTACGTTTGATCCCACACATTTTCAGATACACCAGGGTTTCTAGACATCTTATTCCTGAGGCACCTGATGTGCTCCTGATGGAAACAGATCAACCTGTTCTGGTCATGGGTGATCTGAACGCTAAGCACGTACAATGGAGTCGTGTAACCAACGTTAGTGGTAGACGGTTGAGACAACATAGTGACAGGCATGAATATCAAGTGTTGGCTCCAGATGAGCCGACGCACTTTGGTCCATATAGGCCCGACGTGCTTGATATTGCCCTGGCCAGGAACATCACCTGGAACTGGGATATACACGTCCTCTCCGAGTTGAGCTCCGATCACAACCCGGTGATATTATCACTGGGGAATGATCCTACGCCCCAATCAGATCGCATGTGTACAAAGGTGAATTGGGAGAGATTCCGTTCGCTTCTGGAGACAGCTTACTGCGCTCCTGGTGGATAGATTCTCCACTCGAGTTGGATGAGGTCGTGGCGCTCGAACTCACCATTAAAAATGCTTTGGAGGATTCCTCCTGCAGAGAACCGGCTCCTAAGTTCCATGATGAATTTCCAATGAGAATTAAAACCTCATTCTGAAAGAAACCGCGCCAAAGAGCGTACCAAAGAGTCTGTTCCCTGCGGACGAATCCGAGCTAACGAACTGAATAGGGAGGTTCGTGAAAACATATCGGAATTTCGAAAGGAAAGATTTGGCACAACCCTTCAAAATTTAGAAAATAATGATTAACTTTGGAAAATTCACCAAATTTAAAACCAAAGACCATCTCCCCTATTCAAGGTGAGGCCGGACTGTGCTACGACCCGAGTCCAAAGCTCAAGCTTTTGCAGACTCGATGGAAGGCAATTTAGATTGAACGAGCATCCAGACGATGATTTGGATCGTGATCTTTTGTTAGAAGATCGGGTTCGCCGCACCCTCAGGAACCCAATCACGATGACATTCGTCCAGCTACGTTGGATGAACTTAAGGCTTATATCAAGGGCTCAACCCCAAAAAAGCACCTGGTTATGATGGAATAACTAATCGAATGATTAAGTTTTCCGGAAAACCAGGTGCAATCGATAATAAATATCATAAACAACTCTCTGCGCCTTAAGAGATTCCCTCGTAGATGGAGGCATGCCATTGTGGTCATGATTCCAAAACAGGGACAAAACCCGACCTTCCCGCAAAATTATCGACCGATCAGTCTGCTTTGCAGTTCAGCTAAGTTGGCTGAAAAGATCGTCCTGCAAAGGCTTGATGAAGAAGTGGAGGATAGAAATGTCCTACCTAATGAACAATTCGGTTTCAGACGTGCTCCTCCACCGAGCTTCAGGTAATGAGGCTGGTGGAGGACACAATAACATCACTGAACACCAACAATAGCGCGCATATAGTTTTGCTGGACATCAGCAAAGCTTTGGCAGGGTTTGGCACGAAGGTCTACTCGCCAAACTCTTGATTTTCATTTGCCATTGGGTTTGGTCAAATGGTTAAAATCGTTCCTCTTAGGTGGACATTCCAAGTCAGGGTCGACAATTCTCTCTCGGATTCGAGAGAATTGAGGCTGAGTGTTCCTCAGGGGCAGTGCTGTCTCCTGTATTATACGCCCTTTACACGTCCGATATACCAAGAAGCGAACATGTGAAGATCTCCCTGTTCGCCGATGATACGGCTTTGCTCTCCTCTGCAGCCGACCACTTGATGGGGGTCGTTTATTTGCAAAATGCATTAATCGACCTCCAGCAGTGGTATCTGGAGTGGAAAATAAAGCTGAATCCTGATAAAACACTGGCAATCTCGATGGGACGTAAGAGAAATAACCCGGAGAGGGGAGTGACTATCTCAGGAAGGGAGATAGAATGGTCAGAGCAGGTCAAGTACCTGGGAGTCACTGTGGATCGCCGGCTCACCTGGGGTCCACACGTCAAAATTGTAAGAACAAAGATTGTCAACAAAATCTGCGCGCTATACCCTCTCGTCAATAGGAAGAGTAAACTCTCATTAAAAAACAAAATCATGATTTACAAGATGATGTTCAGGCCTGTCATTTTGTATGCCTCAGCCGCCTGGGTCCAATCTGCAGGTCTAGCATTGGCGTCCTGGAACGGGCGCAAATGTGAGTTCTGCGGATGATAACGAACGCTCCGTGGTACGTGCGGAACGATCGGATCCTTGAAGACTTAAATCTGCCTTCCATCAGAAGCATCATTCGAGAACGCAATCAGAAAGTATTTGATTGCGCAACAGCCCACGAGAATCCGCTCGTCAGGGAAGCCACTGATTATGTCAAACCGTGAATGGCTGAGGCCCACATATTCTAAGTCTAAAGAGTAAGAGCCTTAGGGTTACACTTGAATAATTAACAGTGATAGGAGATCATGAACGCAGTTCAGATGAAAATATTTGTTGAAATTTGGCAACCTTATAATTTCCGTGTTCATTAGAAATATCATAATATTTATAGTTTTTGACGAGTCCATTTTTAAAGAAGTTTAGAGATGTTCCAAAATTTGACTGATTACGTTCAAAATTATGATCTTCAGAGAAACTTATCTACTTCTTTTTTTAAATATTATGACGCTAAGGATCCACTAACTCTGGAAGAAGGAAGGATAAATAAAATTCACACAAAGGTTTCAGCATTATGTTTTTCCAAAATTGAGTGTCGAGTTCTATTCTTATTAAAAAACTACCTGCCCAAGTCCAAATAAACAAATCGCACCATTTCCTTTCTGTTATGTTCAATAAACCTGTAATTTGAAAAAAAAATATTATGGTTTTCTTTTAATTGATGATTTTTATCGAAATATTTTAATTCATTCCTAGAGATTGATATTTCTAGATTTTTGTATCGAGAACTAAAAGGACATTTAATATCAACGATACCAAATACCCATCCACGCGTTTTTTATGGAAATAGAATTATTCCAAAGAAATTCTTGATAGGGGTAGTGGAGGGTTAATTTTTGCCCGACAAAATCGAGTGACATATACATCTTGTTGAGAATTCTTGGTAGTATATATTTATGAAAAAAACCCATCCACGCGTTTTTTTATGGAAATAGAATAATATCAAAGAAATTCGTGATAGGGGTAGTAGAAGGTTAATTTTTGCCCGACAAAATCGAGTGACATATTCATCTTGTTAGATTCTTGGTAGCATATATTATGAAAAAATCCCATCCACGCGTTTTTTTATGGAAATAAATAATCAAAGAAATTCATGTAGGGGTAGTAGAGGGTTAATTTTTGCCCGACAGAATCAGTGACATATCATCTTGTTAAGATTCTTGGTAGTATATATTTATGGAAAAAAATCCCGATCCACGCGTTTTTTTATGGAAATAGAATTATTCCAAAGAAATTCCTGATAGAGGTAGTGGAGGGTTAATTTCTGCCCGACAAAATCGAGTGACATATACATCTTGTTAAGCATTCTTGGTAGCATATATTTATGAAAAGAAATCCCCATCCTTATGAAAAAAAATACCCATCCACGCGTTTTTTATGGAAATAGAATTATTCCAAAGAAATTCTTGATAGGGGTAGTGGAGGGTTAATTTTGCACGACAAAATCGAGTGACATATACATCTTGTTGAGCATTATTGGTAGCATATATTTATGAAAAAAAATCCCCATCCACGCGTTTTTTTTATGGAAATAGAATAATATCAAAGAAATTCGTGATAGGGGCAGTGGAGGGTTAATTTTTGCCCGACAAAATCGAATGACATATACATCTTGTTAAGCATTTTGGTTGCATATATTTATGAAAGAAAATCCCGATCCACGCGTTTTTTATGGAAATTGAATAATTTCAAAGAAATTCATGATAGGGGTAGTGGAGGGTTAATTTTAGCCTGACAAAATCGGGTGACATATACATCTTGTCAAGGATTCCTCGTAGCATACATTCATTACAAAAAACATCCTCGCATTCTCAACAAAAACGATATAATTTATTTCATGGCTGGCCACCAATTCCGACCATTAGTAGACGACCACTGGCGGACGGACCCACATCCACATAAGCACCACAAATTCGTGGCTGGAACTTGTGGCTGCTTTCACACTGATAATGAAAGATTGGGATAAATGCTTGGAAACTGACGACCCTTTTCAATCTTACTACAACCACCTGATCGATACCTTCAACCAGGCCTTTCCTATAATTAAAATTAAAATAAAAAATGACAATAAAAAATGTGGTTAACGAAAGAAATTCGAACATCATCCCATAACCTAAGATCACTGCACCAAATTAGAAAATCTACCAACGAAGTATTTTTCCACGAATACTACAACTCCTACAAACGGATCTATAGAAAAATCATCAAAGCAGCAAAAAAGGCCTACTTCCATAATAGAATATCCAAGAGTAGTAATACAACTGAAAAAAGCTAACGGAGAATGTCTAGATCCAGATTTGTTCAACGAATACTATTGCAGTGTCGCAAAAAAACTTGCACACAATATTCGGGATGCGACTGATCCACTTCTTTTTATGAACATAAATACTTCAGCAACGTTCGAACTATCTGAGACTAACTTGTGAAGTGATGGAAACTATAAAACACATGAAAAACAAAAGTTCTTGTGGAGATGATAACATATCAATAAAAATATTCGAGAATATGCCAATCTTCACGTTGGAATTATTAGTACAGCTAATTAACAACTCCTTTGCAACAGGGACCTTTCCAATCTTCTTGAAAACCTCAATTGTAATTCATATCCATAAAGATGGTGAAAAACTTGATCCATCCAATTATGAGAGCCCATCTCACTTTTACCAGTTCTAGGCAAAATAATTGAGAAACTAGTTGAAATAAGATTAATGAACTTCATAAAAGAAAACAATATTCTAAATAAGCAACAATTTGGATTTCAGCGACAGAAATCCACGGGGATCTGTTTTCACATTTCTCAATAGACTATATACTGAACTGAACCAGGGAAGTGGGTGCAGCAATATTCTGTGATTTGTCCGAAGGCCTTGACTGCGTAATCACAGAATTTTGCTCATAAACTAACTCTATGGATTTAGGAACCAAAGCCATAAGTGGGTACAGTCTTACCTAAGTGATAGAACCCAACTTGTTGAAACCCACAAGTTGTCAGACAGTCAGGGCAATCCATTGTAGTTCCACAAGGATGGTGCTAGTCCAATCCTATTTTTGTTGTACTTCAATGACCTGACTAAGCAACAACTGACGGACTATTTACAGCAATGATACAACAATTCTATGGCATGATAACAACATTGTGCTGTAACAATATGAAAATACCGAGATATCTCAAAATTAAAGAATGGTGTAATCTTGAACCTACTGTCCTTCAATATCAACAAGACTAACTGTATAGCATACCAATGTCCCTACCCGATATTTCTTTAGGAAATGAATCCATAGTCAATGTGAGTATAAACAAATTTCTTGGAGTCTACATCGACAAGCAATTGAAGTTCCATGATCCGTTAAGCAATTGGGAAGAAGCTTGCATCAGGATGTTATGCTATACATTATAGTAACCAATGAATTGGGTACAGCAACGGCCAAGATGGTTTACCATGCACTGGTTGAATGCATATTGATATGGTATAGCATTCTGGGGTTCATGTAACCAAGAAAACTTCAATCAATATTTGTCTTAAAAACGCGCCATTGATATCTATCAAAAGCAGGACCTCGAAAGTCATGCAGGACCTTATTTAAACAGAATAATCTACTAACTGTCTCATCTTTGTTTATACTTGAGACAGTTTGCTTGACTCAAGAATAAGGACTTATGTATAAAGTCAATGGGGCATCACGCGCCAAAAAGGTAATTTGACACTCCCCATTCCTTCCACCAATATAATCAAGAACTCATTAATATATAATGCTGCAAAAATCTATAATCATATTCCATGGAATATAAGAGATATTAAAGACTATAAACGATTTAGATCATCTATGAAGAATATTCTTCTTGAACAGGTTCTTTACAATGTTCAGGAGTTCTTTCAGGTCACTTTTCAATAATCTTACCTATTGGGAACACTTTATAATCTAGTTTAGTTATAGTAGTCTTATTTGCAATTTAGCTTGACCGTGATACCTGCATCAAGATCTCATATTTTTCACTTTGTATTTATAAATTTTATATTGTTTTTATTTTTTATTTATATATTTCTTTACATTTCTACATTTTTAATATATTTTAATGTATTGTTCATGAACATAGACTATACTAATCAATTTGTTATGTCTTACATGAAATGACCTGTATTCAACTGTGACTGTGTTTAAAATGTCTTGGAGTATCTGTAAACTTACCCCCCCCCCGTTTACTTTTTAAATTATTTATGCATCATATGTACTATTCTAATGTTTCTTGTGTATGCATGTATAGCATACGTGTTTTTACATTTTTGTATATAAACTGACTTAATTCTGTAATTTGTCAATGAGAATTCTTCTTCCGGCAATAAAGTATATTTGATTTGATTGTGTTGTCTCAATAGTGATTTCACTCTACTGCTTGTGTAGTTGATCTGGGGGATCTGAAACTGTATTAATGATTGTCTAAACTTTAGTTCATCTCTAGAATACTGATTAATCTGTCTCTAATAGTGATTTCAAGAATTTTTTACAGTACTGGAGTTATGGTAATGAATCTGTAGTTATCATAGTCATTGCTGTTGCCTTTCTTTAAAATTGGTGTCGTTCTACATAGTTCAAGATGCGATTGAAAGTTACTTTTTTGCAACACTCATGATGAACCACGAGCAGCCATATTGCTCGCACCCAACATTAAATTTACTCCTGTTCCAGAGTTCATCACTGAAGAGTTGGCAACCACCATCATGGAAGTGCCAACTGAAAAAGGCAAGAGGCAGATTGTCATTGTCACCGACACACCCACCACCAGAAGACGTCCAAAGCCTCATCAGAGGAAACAGGCACTTCATTCTATGCTGCGACGCAAACACACCATCTCACATGGGGAAGCACAGACACAAACATAGGAGGTAAGTAACTTTTAGAATATTTGTCTACGACTAACACAGACATTGTCAATAAAGGTAACAAATCCACCTTTAGAATAGAATATAGATTTATTTCACCTGTTGAAAAGCACAAAAATAATTACAAATATATTTTGTACAATAACATGGAAGATGTCAATGAATAAACAAAATAAGGAACAGAAGTACACAAAAAATCACAAAAACATAAGATTTCAATCAAAACTCCTCAAAGGTGTAGCAATTTCTTTCTACCAGGTATTTTCTCAATCTTGATATAAATATGGCAATATTGGGTGAATTTTTATAGAAATATTCCCACTTGTCGAATATTTTGGGCACAAAGTCATACAGAGTTCCTCAAATAACAAACACATAAATGCATTGAAAATAATGAATGTTTATTGGGTATGTGCAAAGTGTTTGGTGAGGACAGTCAAATCAATCGCAGCGCATGCTTTGGCAGAAATGTGAAACATTATCGGGACTGTCAAATTTGTTTCAATAATTCCACGTTAAGTTCGTTGTTGGACTCTTGAGACGATCTTCGAAGTATAAGCATCGAATCATCGACGCTCCAGATTTCAAAGTTCCTTTCATCACCTACTTACAAGTAAGCGGATAAAGTATCTCACTTGAACCTTTTATAATCATAAATTAAGTAATTAGCATAAATCGAATGTAATTTGAAGTATCTACAAAATTTAGACGCCATCTCAGCGTCACTCACGTTCTACTCAAATAATTGAATATAATTTTCACTTGTCGTAATAGGAGGATTGTGACAAACAGTCCAAACTAAGGGTAAAAATGGGAGACAAAACCCCCGGTAAACCCGGGGGTAGTTCAAATCAAGATATCATTAAAACTTACAAAAAATTAATTAATGAATCATCTACTACCAGACAAGCGGTGGGCAACCTGCTTGAGTTTGCACGTATTCAAGATTTCGATCCACAAATATGCAATAGTATAATATCAGAAATAGACGTTAATGATGAGTTTATAACAGAATTTAATGATTCAGTAGAAGAAGGATATTTCCTTAACAAAGAAAATGATATGATTAAACATTCAAAAAAAAAATATATAGTTTCAGATTTAGTTATACAAAAAGCAGAAAGTCAAACAGAAAGAAAAATACCTAAATTACCTAGTGAAGAGAAAAACATTAAAAGACTAACAGATTTAGTAACAAACAAAGATTCTTTCGAGAAAATGGAAGTGAAGGATAGTCAAGTAATGGCTGGCCCAACAAACAACATTAACATTGATTATAAATATGAAATAAACGACTTTGGACCATATAATATATATGTCGAGAAAAAACACATTAATGCTAAATTTCAAAAAAAGAGAATAAGCTAACAAATTAATCGAAGATAAAATATTTCTCAATTTACATAAGCTTAAAGCATCTATCCCAATTAACCTAATGACATCCAAAGTTATTGTCAAAGATATTGATTTAAACTTCACCGAAGGAGAATTAAAAGACAACATAAAAACATTAAACAATAACAAAGTAATTCACGTTAGAAGACTAAAAAAAAATATACAAATAATGATGGATCAACTAATTTTAAAGATATACCGGTTATTCTTATTACTCTTCGAGGTAAAAAACCTCCATCTAAAGTATATACCTATATACTCTTGTGCGTTTGAAACTTACACTTATAACTCTCCTGTAATTCAATGTCATAATTGCTTAAGATATGGCCACACCAAGGCTCTCTGCAAAGGCAAAACCAGATGCCCCAGATGTGCGGAAAATCACGAAAAAGAAACTTGCACGAAAGATCAAAAATGTTGTTTATATTGTAATGGAGACCACTTAACGAATGACTAACATTTTATGAAGCATCTCAGTTAATCCCATCATATAACATTAATAAAAATCAATCAACAATTCATATATTGATAATCAGTCACCAATATCAAGAAAAAGTCCAAAAAATTCTCAAACATACAATAAAATTACCAGAAATTTCACATCAATTCGCAGCTCAGATAACTTAAAAAATAAAAACATAGAACACACACCATTTAAAAGAGGGTATGTCTATGAGCATAAACAATGTTTGATTCAACAGGATGGACACAACAGAGAAGCCTCAACTAGTACTCTTATATATAAATTTTCTCTTGGAAACTATACATCGGTGGAGTTTACAAGGCAAAAAATGAGAGATGACTTAGATCAGCTATGTAAAAAATATCCACAAATATTTCTTGAAATCATAAAGGAGCTAGTTCCATTTTATAACAATATTACATTTTCAGACGAGGAAAACTCCTTGTTTAACAGATGAAAGTCATAAACTGGAACATTAGAAGTTTCAATTCAAATAAATCAAACTTACTCAATATTATTGATACAAACAATCCGGACATAATATGCTTATCCGAAATTTGGGCTAAACCAAATTCGGAATTAATCATCAAACATTATAGATCCATATCTCACAAGAGAAATGATGGAGAGGGGGACACATGGATCTTAATAAAAAACGGAATTAGATTTGAGGTTACCTCAAACAACTTTCAAATACCTAACAGAGTAAACTCAATTGGAATTAAAATTAAAGACATTCATATAATCTCCATTTACATTCCACCTGACATTTCAGTAGATTCAAATTTTTTGAAACAATTCACAAGATACGAAAAGTTTATTATCTTTGGGGACCTCAATTGCCATCACAAGAATTGGGGAAATTCGTATAATAACAGAGGTGGAAAAGAATTAAATTCTATAATAGCAGGGAGAGATGATAATTGACAACGATATGCAACCTACGGTGTTAGCTCTGAAATCCATAAGCGTCATAGATCTCATGATTACATCCCCAACAATATTTCATGAAGTAGTATATTGCACAACTGCAGACGACACTTTTGGATCACATCATTTTCCCATACTTATGGAAGTCCGAATCTCTCCAACAGAGGAAATTCATAATCAGTCGATGCCTAATTCAGATATAAGATACAAATGTCATAAAATTGATTGGATAAAGTTAGAGCAGATAATAGGAACTATAGCAATAAACTCTTACGATCAATTCATTTTTGCAGTAAATCAAGGTATAGAACAGAGTGCTCCTGAAATAGATAACAATCGTAAACTTGCAAAGTTATCAACACCCCCATGGTGGGACGAAGAATGCCTGGAAATCATGAAAAAAAGAAAACAAAAATTCAAGGAATACAAAGAAAATTCTAATCAGCAGAATTATATAGAACTTAAAAAAGATATTGCTAAATCCAGGAAAATATTAAAAAAAAAGAAATCCAAATCATTTAAACTTTTTACAGAATCTCTCTCAAGAGAATCGGACATATCCATGGTGTGGAAAAAAATTAAAATCTTTTCTAGCCCTTTTTACAGAAACCATCATTCGGAAATATTTAAAAAAGACTCTAAACAATTTTATGAGGAGCTTCTCAACAAATTTTGTCCAGTTAATGTCCAGAATCAATCAGTCATCATTGAAAATATAGAATCAAACAAAGACATAAATTATATATTCACAGAAAACGAGGAGAGAAGCACTCTAGAAAGAATGAAAGATTCTTCCCCATCACATATAAAATGATGAAAAATTTACCAAAACATGCATTTACATGGCTTGTAAACTTTTACAATGACATTTGGGTAAATAAAATTGACCCTCCAAATGAGTGGAAGGAAATAATTTTAATTCCTATACTGAAGCAAAGCAAAAATCCAAATGATACCAATAATTATAGACCAATATCCCTAATATCCTGCATAAAAAAACTCTTTGAAGCATTAATAAAGTTCCGCCTAGAATGGTGGATTGAACTCAATAACTGCCTCCCAATTAACCAATATGGATTCAGAAAAGGGAAAGGAACTACGGAATCCCTTTTTAATTTTTATCTAGGTTTAAAAATAGCAGAATTAAGGAAAGGAAAGACGATAGCAATAGTTTTAGACATACAGTCAGCGTATGATAATGTCATACCTGAAATTCTAACAATTCTCTTCTTGAACTAGGGATAAACAAAAATGTGGTAAGCATTATTTATGAACTGATTAAGGAAAATACGATTTATATCAGAGATAACAATTTCGATATTTGGGGACCTAGGAAATCATGGTTGGGATTATTACAGAGTTCGGTCCTTAGTCGAATTTTATTTAACATTTATACAGCTTCATTATGGGATGCCATTTCTCCTCATTGTAGTTATGTATGTAAGTTAATTAATTATGCAAATCACCATATAGATAGAGCAATGATCTCGTTGGAAAATTGGATAGATTCCCTCGGCATTGCTATTTCAGAGGCAAAATCAAAATGCATCATATTCTCCAAATCTCATCAACAAGAAAAGTTAGATCTCCATCAATCAAAATTTAAAATTAATCAAGTGGAACAATTCAGAATGTTAAGGCTAATATTGGATAGAAAACTGATATGGAAACCTCATGTTACAGAAGTAATTTCAAAATGTAAAAAAATCATGAACATTCTCAGATACCTTGCAAAGGTAAGTTTGGGCGCTGATCCAAAAATCATGATAACCATACATAATGCTCTAATAGCCTCAAGAATATAATTCTCTCTGTTAATATATGGAAATACCAGTAAAAATAATCTAAAAAAATTAGCGAGTCTACAGAGCAAATCTCTTAGAATTTACATGGGATTGATGAAAACATCACCCAACAATGCTATTTTAGTTGAGGCAAATCAACATCCCATAGATATTAAACATACTGTTATATCTCTCTCTTTATATCCAAACAATTAATCTATCAAACACAATCCAATTACAAAAAAAAATCGGGAATTTAAAGAGATTGCTTCATTTCCTTCAAATAAATCCATTATTAAAAACAGCATACTATGTGCATCAATCATAGAATCCCTGAATCCCCCTTTCAATCAAATACTCTCTTTGAACGATAATAATATATTCTCATTTCCTTTAGATATGTATCACTACAATTTTGATATCATCAAAAATATAGGTTTTGGGAAATCTGATGAAATATTCAGCTACAATAACATCAAATTTATCAGCATAATAAAAGATAAGTGGACTAAGATCCAAATCAAATGAAAAAACATCGTTTGGAATATTCATCCCACACAAAAATATTGAAAAGGGAGGGACTATTCATAAAGAATCATCCATATTGACAGCTGAACTCACAGCAATATACTTCGCAATGGTATTAATTAGGAATGATCCTTACAAATATATAATCCTTTCAGACTCCAAAAGCGCAATTAAAGGCCTAAAAAATAAATTCAGAAAGGTTAATGTAAATATCTGGTATAATAAAATAAAAGAAATGTGGCTTGAACTTCAAAAAAGCAATTTTTACATAAAAGTGGGATGGATCCCAGAACACATTAATATTGAGGGAAATGAGAAAGCTGATCTCATTGCCAAACAAGCTACCATTCCATTCAAAATTAATTCCATTCAACATAAGGATTTATTACCCTACATAAATAAAAATAATAAAATTAAATTTCAACAATATTGGGACGAAAATTCTAAAATTAAAGGTAGATACTATGATATTCAGCCTAGAATTCAAGACAAACCATGGTTTTTCACTTGCCAACCTATTTCGAGAAAATCCTTCACTTCCATAATAAGACTCCGAATTGGACACTGCTGTCTTCCGGAACATTTGTACAAAATAAAAATCAAAGACTCCAATTTATGCGAATGTGGTAAAAATTGGAGACATCAATCATTTTCTTTTTGAATGTGAGGACAATAAACACAATGTGGATGATCTCTACTCTGAATTGTTAAAAATAGGATTCCAAACACCATATATAGATAAAACAATATTAACAAATCCAAAGTTTGACATTATTAAAATACTCAACAAATTTTTATCAAATAGCAATATAAAAATGTAAACCCCCAAAATGGTACAATCAAATTATATTCCATTTGAACATGTTCGGAAATTAATAAGTGACTTTTTCAGTAAAATTTAAAATTCAAGTGAGTATATATATATATACCTATCCAATACCCTATCATATATTCAAAGACATCCAAAACAAGTATACCTGATCTGGTGAAATTGACACCGAAGGGAGTCAGAAAACCAAGAAACCCAACAGAAGAAGAAGAAGAAGTTCATTGTTTTATTTGCGCGATATTATGAGTTCACACGTTTGTACAAACGATTTATGGCAAGGAGAAACACAGTAGTCTCACCAAATCATTCAATAACTGGAAAAGTTACTGAAATTAATCCAACTCAACAACAACAACAATGCAGGGTACTTACATTCAAAGATATTGTTTTCCTAATATTATGGGCTTGCTTGTATTAAATAACTTTGGCCGTTAATTCTCAGTTCTTCAACATTTCTCAAATATGCTGAAGCTAATTCATTACCTTTCATCACACTTTGAGATTGGAAATATTGGTTTTATGCTTTCAAATCCTGTTTTCATCATAAAATCCAGTTGTTTAACTTACAAATATTATGAATTTCTCTCAGATATGGACAATGTTTCATATTTTTTCAAGTTTTTCCCTTGATTTTGATAGAAATGATCAAAACATGGCTTGTCATCTGTCAAATAATTCCCGAGTCCCGAAATGTTGTGTTCGCCACTGTCTTGCACACAGCCGATAGGTTATATGTCCTTTTTAATTGATATTCACCTGTATTCGACCAATATATAATTCTCTTTGGAAACAATCAATTGCTGCAGATAAAAGATAACACCAATGCATAACGCCATAGACTATCTTTGTTTGGATTCAGATTCAGTCATATGACCTTCCTCAACAAAACAACAGATATGGCTTCGCCAGTGATTATGCGTATATAAACAACCATGCTGTCGCAGAGGATCCGCGCGACAACGTATAAGTTTTGAAATGGCCCTGTGTATCTATGAGAATGTTTAAATTAATTTGTTTGCTTTGGATATCTTATGGCCATCCTTAGAATATCTTCTGAATCATATCTATTTCAAATCCGTCGATGGATATATTATGGATATCCATTTCAAATCCAGTAGAAAAACGAAAGATGAGACTTTTTCAAAAAATTAAATCCATGTGTACTATCATGAAAGGAATTCAGAAATTGACAGAATAAAAATCCATACCCACCGATGTAGAAAACATAAAACTACATGAATCACATTGCACCTTAGAACAACAAAAATGTACATGCACACTCAAAATTTATAGAGAGATGTGTTAAATACTTGGGCATTTTTGTAGATGAACTTTTTACTTGGAAGGAGCACATAAACTATGTTACAAAAAAAATATCAAAACTAATTTATAAATTCTATGAATTGCATAACTTTTTGCTCCATAAAACCATAAAAGCAATATATTTCTCACTTGTAGAATCTATCATAAATTATGGCATCGTTGTGTGGGGAAAGGCTCCTAGTATATTTCAGATTTTCAGATTTATTCAGAGTAAAAGTGTACATAACATGGTATACAGTGATTTATCTTAAAGTTTCTAATTGGACCAAAAGACTGCACCTAAGCATACTGAATGCTTGTGTTGTGCTTGTCTGCAATCCTCCAGAAACATTGAGATTGTACAGAAATTCATTGGTGATAGTATTTTTGATGAGTACAAGACATTTATGTACAATATATTAGGTACAATGAAGGCAAGATTAACTTATTGTTGAGTGATATGTTCTTAAGAATAGGTGGGTACTGAGTAACACATCGACTAAATTAATATTTGATGTTTGTTTGAATTTTTTGAATGAAAAGTTTTGTTTGTTTTTTATATTTATGGAGTTTTGTTATTGTCTTCATTTCAGGAGGTAAATATTATAGAGTTTCGGCCCAAAGAAGAAAATAAATCTTTGTGTATGACTCTTTTTGAACATTGGTATATATATATATATATATATATTTTAAGTTTGTCTAGTGATCTGGTATTTTTTTAACTTCCATGGGACGACTGAAATGACTTACGTTGTGGAACATCCATTCCAGGCATTGATAGGCATATAAGCTTCCAATGTCTAGTATCTGCAACTGCTCATACAGTTGTACAGAGAATGTAGTTTAGGTTTTTTAAATATGATTTTTAGAATTTTGTTTTCTATTGACTGGAGTTGTATTGAATTATTGTGGAATAGCCCGCCCCATTCCTTAATGGATTCAGCCAGGAATGGTAGATTTTCCCACCTTAAATGTTCGTCTATCATGACACCTAAATATTTGATGCTATTACATTTTTCTATTTTCGGGCGATAGCATGTTGAACGATTTTGGCAATCATTTTCGTGTACAAGAATACTACTTTTATCTGTCGGTTGATCACTTGCTGTTGAAGAAAATGAGATGTACTTTGTTTTCTTAACATTCAAGCTCAGTAAGTTTTGGTCTAACCATTTCTTAACTTGTGCTAGTCCATTATTTGCATTATTTATAACTTCGTGTCGTTTTTGCAGAAAAAATCAAAGTAGTGTCATCGGCATAGGAGATTATATGGCCTTTACAGTTTCCCAGATATCCGATACTATTTATGTAAATAAGGAACAGGATTGGACCCAAGACTGTTCCTTGTGGTACACCAATTGTTATTTCTAATGGGTTGCTATTATATTCTCCAAGCTTTACTCTCTGTGATCTCTTGTATAGATAATTTTGTAGAATATTCTTAATAGGCACTCTAATCCCATAATTATAAAGCTTCTCCAAAAGTAATTCGTGAGATATAGTATCAAACAAACGCCTTTGGCAAGATCAAGAAAGATAGCAAAACATTTGTCTGATTTATCCAAGGCGTTTATGGTTTTTTCCACAAAATCAAGAACTGCTTTTTCTGTATTAGAGTTACTCAAAAATCCATATTGTCTTTCAGTAATAACGTTATTTTTGTTTAAAAAGGTTATCAGTCTTTTTTTGATGCTGTGTTCAAAAATGTTTGTCGATCACAGAGATTGGTCGATAATTTGCGATAATTTTCCGTTCGCCAGATTTATAAACAGGAGTGATTAGACTTTTTTTCCACTCATGTGGAATTTCACCGCTTTCATAACAGATGTTTATGATATGAACCAGTGGATCTACTAGAGAGTTATGAAATTGTTTAATGAGTTTTGCTGAAATTTTGTCTTGACCTGGTGAACAATTGCATTTGAGCGTAGATATAATATTGATGATCTTATTTCTTGTTGTAGGCTCAAGAACCATTGTGGATGGTACTGTTGGGTCATTTGAGAGTCTTTGAGGATGTTCGAGCAGGGTTTTATTTATATTATTTGGCATCTTTAATCCTATTTCAACAAAATATTTGTTAAATATGTTTGATTTTTGTTCATTGTCTGAAATAGCAATGTTATCGGTATCTGTTATTGGTATGCTTGTTAAGGAATATTTAATAGGATTTCTGTTTAAAGTCTCATTGATTATTTGCCACGTTTTTCTGCTATCACCTTTTACTAAATCAAATTTATTTTTATAGTATTCATTTTTTGTTTTTTTTATTAAGTTATTTAGTTTATTTCTATAAATTTTATACTCTCTGTCATTTTCTGGCGATTGACTGTGCAATAATCTTTTCTTAAGGATGTCTCTATGTCTAATGGATGTTATTAAGCCTTCTGTTATCCAAGGTTTGATTTTATATTCATTCTGTTTAAAATTCCTAGTATAAGAAGACATTTCTATGTACTTTTGAAGATTTTGCATGAATTTATTATAACTGATTTGTGCATTTCTACAACTAAAAACATCTTCCCATTCATCGTTCCTCAAATAAGCTTCTAGCTTAGAGAAATTGATTATTGTTTTTGATTTAATTTTGTTTAATGGTTTTTGCTTTCCTTTTTTTTTGTGTGACTGCAATTTAAGTTGGGTAATGATCTGTGATATTTGAATGAAAGATAGCCGGGTGGAAATTGGCATTGTTTATATTGACTGACTTCTTTACTTGTCAAAGCTTGAACTATCCCAAAAATGGATAATACAAATAATTCTATTTGAAAAAAAAGCGTTACCCATCTCAATTAGTATATGAAGAAAGTGGATTACTCAGTCCAAACCAACTTTATCTTAAAGCAGTCGCAAGATTTATGTTGAAAATTTCTTATTATAGAAATAATCTCTGTCATAACCTAAACACGCGAATCGCAGCTCAACTAAATGTCCTTTTGAAAAACCCCAAACATGTTGCTTGCCAGAAACATATATATTGTACAGGCCCCAAAGTGTACAATGCTCTACCGCAGAACTTTAGAGTAATGCCATATAATGAAATTAAAAAAGACATAATAAAATGGATTATACAAACAAACTTCACCCTTATTTACCTTGAATGAAAAAAAATTAAAAATAAATAAATAAAATAAGCTAGTTAATGTATTTATTCACTTAAAATAAATTACACAAATCAAACTACTTTTCCTTTCTCAACTAAAGTACTTAATATATTGTGCCTATGACATAGTCAGTACCTCAGAAACAATTCTACAAACATGAGAGTCGCACACACAGTATCTTCAAAAATTAGAACAGTATCATTTGCATATGATATTATAGTGCCGCCTGTATGTGTGTCTAGTAGAGAGTTCAAGTAAGCAGATGTCCAAGGACTGTACCTTGAGGTACTCCCATCTGTATATCATCAGTGTCGCTATACGTATCTCTTATTTTCACTATTTGTTTTCTTTCCAGCAAATCTCCAATACTATACCTCTTACCTCTTACGAGAGTGAAAGTTTCTCTTTTGCAACACTCATGAAAAATCACGAGCAGCTATATTGCTCGCACCCACCATTAAATTTACTCCTGTTCCAGAGTTCATCACTGGAGATTTGGCAACCGCCATCGTGGATGTGCCAACATTCTTATTTTTAACTTTTTAGTCCATATTGCCACAAAAGCGTGTTTTTTAAATTTGTTAAAGTATAATTTCTGTGAACATTCCATAATTTTGAATGAGGTAAGGTGGCAACTTTGATCTGCTAAAATAGGCTTGGTGCTTACCTGGATTCCGTTTCCGAGATCGTCAATACGGTCGAACATCGAACTCCAAACTGATTCTTTGCACAGAAATATATAGTATTTCTAATCCCAATTGGACCGACATAAAAAGTTTCGAGAAGAAATTATCTTCCACACGACTGAACTTTTTTATGATTGTACCAGGAACGCTTTGAAAGTAAAAACACTGGTAGTATATAAACTTCCCATTTGCCGGGCAGTGCATATGAACACTCCTCGTAGTGTTCTTATTTTTATTGCTGTTCCAATCGGGATTAGAATAACTATACCTCGTACCTCAAAGATGTGAATATTAGAATTAGAGTTAATTACATGTTTAAGAATTTGAATGAGAAATATTACTGGGAGTAAATGAGAAAAATTCCAGCTTGTTGAATTGTAGAATTATATTATATACTTACCTAACTAACTTAATGTTAAATGAAAAAGGGGGAAATTAACAATTTCATTTTTATTTCATCTTTATTTTAATTGTCTTGAATAACCCACCCCATGCCACAATACAATAGCATATAAGAAGCTTAACCAACATCGTGCCGTCTCTTCTTGAGAAATTTCGGAGTTGATAAAATTTGTAAATTAACTTTTCACCATGGTCAATCATGATGCCTACATACTAAGTTGATTCCTTTTATTTATTTTCGAGCAAGAGCAGTTTGGATTATCTGTGGTTGTAGATTTGTGGATCGTTAGTTTTCTTTAAGATCTTTTTTTATTGATGAGAAAGCAGTAGATTGGTACTTAGCCAGTTGTGGATTTGTTTTATACCATTTTCTTTCAACTCTCAAATACTGCACCAGTGTTATCTGCATGGGATATTAGTTTTCCTAAAAAATTTCGACATTGAAAATATTGACATATTTATTTATTTATTAAAAATCCATGGGTAGACACAATTGAACTTGCTTGCACTAAGCACTCTTGAAAAGGGTGAGACTGTTAGGCAATTAAGTTTTCTCTTGAATATGAAAAATATAAGGACGCAAACGCGATCAATAGTTCTTGGGGATAACATTTATAGATTCATAAGTAAGGGAAGGCTTAGTGCCTAGTAATCCCGAAAAGTGCTCAGGAGTACAGCAGCACTTTTCGGGACTAGTAAGCACTAAGCATTTTCGTAAAATTCTCGAAGCACTAAGGCACTGGTTCAAAAAGTGCTCGGAAGTACAGTGCTTACGAGAACTAAGCACAGTGCTTTGGCACAGATCTCCTTGTGGCACACCCATGGTGACTGATAGTGGACCAAACCTATCATTTATTTTTAATGTTTGTATTCCGATTCATATATAATCTCTGAATGTATTTAATGCTACACCTCTAATTCCAACATCCAATTGCTGCAAAAGTATGTCAAGATTGGAAACAGTTGAATATCTTGGTTAATTCGAAAACGGCTTGTTCGTTTTATAAGTTTTCTTGGAAATAACTACACTACCACAACCTTTCTGGAATTCATGAGTATACTTCAATTGAATCATTCGTCGCCTTACTTGACAACCCGAGATTCAATTAATGGGCCAAAAAGGGTATATTTCAATTCCAATATCAAATCACTGTATGTAGTGAGCTCAAAATTCCCTATTTAATCAATTTCGCATTTCCTCTTTCCTTATAGGATTTGAATGCATTGTCATAATTTTTACAAGATCTAATGTGGTTTTATTAAAACGGCGATAAGACATTTATCACTATAAAACTGATCTGATTGGTTCTGTTTAAAATTTCGGCCATTTAATTGGTGAAAAAATAATGAGGGAAATAGTCGAGAGTTTGGAATAATATTATTGTTACTAAGCAAATTTTATAATCTATATTTTAAACATTTTTCTAATATTTTTGCGAAATTATGAATTGATGTTATCGGTCCATAGTTGTTTGTTCTTTATTTATTGCCTGATTAATATACAAAATTCATCGAGGTAACATGGGAGCAAGTTGTGGTCCATTTAAAAATAAAAATCATTGCTATTTCATAAAGGCGTTGAGAAACAGAGAGCCACTGTAAGGTACTCAGCATAACCGCAATATTTGTATATCTATTAACTTGCAATATGATTCTCATCCCACGGTAGTTTCTGGAGTGCCCTTATCTTGTTTTGGTCAAATGAGTATAGTAGACTGGCACAATAATCGAAATGGGGTTGTATTATACAGTTGTAAAGTGTAATCTTGGAGATAATTGAAAGTTTGGTTGATATTCTGGAAAAAAAATACATTTTTTTCGAAATTTTTTTGAGGGATGAAATCAAAATGAGCTTGGAAGGATAAGCAATTGTCCAGCATAAAACCTAAGTATTTAAATTCACTTACAAACTCAATTTTCTCGCCTGCAATTTGTAAGTCAAAACTGTTTCTGTTAATTGATGATACTTTATGACGGGTCATAGAATCATATATTTTGTCTTAGCAATATTAAGTTTGAGTTTATTTTGATTCAAGTATTCAAGAAGATATTCATTTTCTCAATTGCTCTTTCCAGATTGTCCGATGTAATTGATATTAGTGTGTCGTCTGCAAAAAGATTGATGAAATCACAGCCATTGACTGTATCAATATCGTTGACATAAATAAAAAACAAAATTGGTCCAAGGACACTTCCCTGAGGTACTCCAAATACAGTTTCACGATGAGATGAGATACACTCATTTATTTTGGTTACTTGCTTGCGTTCTGATAAATAGTCTGTTAGCCATTGCAACACTGTTCCTCCAATACCAATAGCTTGTAGCTTTTTCAATAGTATTTGGCGATCAATTGTTTCGAAGGCCCGTTTCAGGTCAAGAAATACTGTAACAATATACTGACCATTATCAATAGATGCTTTCCATTTTGAAATTGTGAGCTGTAACGCGGATTCACAAGAGTGATGTTGTCTGAAGCCCGACTGATTTTTTAATAGAATGTTATTGCTTTCTAGATATTCAATTAGTTGGTAGTATACTGCAAGTTCCAAAATGTTTTCCATGCAAGGTAACGTGTTTATTGGTCTAAATTCTGAAGATTTGTTTGTATTCGATACTTTCTGAACAGGCACAAGAGTACTAGTTTTTAATTCATCAGGAAATTTACCGCTTTCTAAAGATACGTTTACGAAATGTAATAATGCATGCCCTACAACACCAAAAATTTTTTTGATCAAATTAGAGTTCATTATTTCATTACTGTATTTTATTTCCATATTATTTATCAATGTGGCCAGGTCCGCTAACTCTAAAGATTTGAACTTATCGAATGAACAGCTAAACGTAAAATTTTCCGTTATTGGATTATTTTGCTCAATACTGTCAACAATTTCTTGAATGCTATCAATAAAATAATTATTAAATTATTCTGCAATTTCTGCATCATTCCTTTGAATAACAGTCCGTCCATTAATCTCGAACTGAATACCATTTCCAAAAGGATTATTTATTGTTTTTAGGTCGATCATCCTTTTGAGTGTTTTCCACATAGTACGTGGGTTTGATTTATTTTGATCAATTTTCTCATAATAGTAGTTCTTTTCCTTGTTTTTGAATAAGTTGACACATTTGTTTCGCATAGCCTTATACTCTTCCCAATTTGTTTCACTTCTATTATTTTTGAATGCCCTGTAAGCTCTGTCTCTTTTTTCACAGTTAATTTTGACCTCATTATCGTACCAAGGTACACTATTACTTTTTACAGTATAAGTTTGCAAAGGAGCAATGTCTTCAACAACTGACTCACACTGATTTTTGAAATCTTCATAAAACCTATTGACGTCCACACTACTCAGTAAAATGATGATGATATCAAGCTTAGATTGATTGATTCAATATTACAGTTATTAAGGTTTCTGAACGTTTTTTTGGTGTTATGTGGCACATACAAATTATTATTCCTTAGGTTGACAGTTATTAGTGAGTGGTCTGATAATTTAGGAGTATCATGGACTTTGGAGTCTATATCAAAATTTGTAAGTACATAATCAACAATAGTGCTGCTATACTGAGTACACCTAGTTTCTTGGCTAATAGATTGTTCGACTCCAAGCATGTTCAATAGATTTTTCATTTTTGTACAATAGTATTCATTACTGAGGAAGTTGAGATTGAAGTCACCTACTAAGATACATCTAAAGTTGGAGTTGAACAAAGTATCACAAATGTTTTCAAAATCATCCAAGAATACAGCATGACTAGAATTTGGCGAATGGTATAGACAACCAATAATGATTTTTTGTTGATTATAAATTATTTTTACGGTTTTACACCAGTAGTTTTTTTCTAATATAAATGTTTTGAATATCGAATATTTAATATCAGATCTAATATATAGTATCACTCCCCCAGTATGTCTTGATGATGAATCACAACGGACACTATTATAATTAGGAGATAAATTTCAGAGTCTTCTATGTCGCTGTTTATCGGGTTTCACTTAATAATACTAATGCAGGATTGTAACAGAGAATTCTCACAATAAGTTCATTCTTATTCGTTAAAATACTTTGAATATTCATAAACATAATATCGGAATTTAGTAGTATATTAGGAATGCTCACTTGTTTTTTGAGGAAAGTCTTTTTGTTTTCTCAATCAATGTGGGTTTGTTGTTGATATATTTTATGGTTTTCGTAAAATCACCCCTTGCTTCCATTTCCTGCAGCTGTTTTCTGATACGTACATAATACTCTTGTTGTCTTTTTGTTTGATCACTGAAAATTCTATGGTATGGTAATACAGATCGGTTGTTTTTCAAAACATTAAGTGCGTCTTCACGTGTTTTCAATATAACTTTAAGTAACCGATTTTTATCCTTCACAATTTGACCTACTCTAAACACTTTTAAACAATTTAAATCCACATAAACATTTTTTAGAATTTCCTTTGTTGTTTTTTCAGATCCTCCTCTACTCGTTGTTGCGAGGTATGAGCTTGAGACTCCTTTACATTTCCTATCATAACGTTTCGTTCCCTCTTCTGCCTTTCCATGAGTTCAGATAATATTTCCTCTGAAGCTTCTTCACTACCAATGATGTTACTTTGAGGTACGACTATATTATTTGTCACTTTTTCCAAGTTCTCCCTCAATTCGTGTATTTGCTCAATCAATGATGGGACTTTCCAGAATCCTGTCTCGCATTCATCACACAGGAATATCAATTTTCTTTTTGTTTTTAGTTGCAGGCATTTTATTTCTGATCCTGTTAAGTTTCCACACTTCTCACCACTGCATAGATATTTTCTACAGCTATCACATGGATAAAGTTGGCCCGGTTCAAATTCACCTTCACATTTGGAGCATTTCTTTTTATCCATAGTGTACTGAATTCTGGTATTAATGAAGATGGGAGGGATTTAGAAAAGTTTGCCTATTTTTCCTGGAGTACGATCTTTTAGTTTATTTGTGAATTCTGGGTTTTTTTTGTTTGCACTTTTTGTTGAGACAGTGAGAAGAAGCTTATCTCCTTATTTGAATCAGACTAAAAAACGTACTGTGTTGCCGTTTTTTGTTGTTGGCTCCTGACTGGGATGGGACGAAAAATGCAGCAAAATTGCACTTTTACTAAATACTTTTTCACATAATGATGCACTCTCCCAACAGGGTCTGCTCTCACTGACCACTAGACTAAACTTCAACTTTTTATTCGCACTATGACCACTACTAACTTTGATACTATTGGAGAGCACACAAACACGTGTTAATGAAACATATGGTATTATAATAAAATAAATCCTGGTGTGATGATAACTTGCTTGTCTTCAATGCCCCCAAAACGAATCTACTTACATTCCGCTGCGAGCTCTCTGCCCTGAACTTAGGCAGTAACACCCTTAAAAATGTCTCCTTCACCAAATTTTTTCACTTCACATCGATAAAAAATACAAAATTGTGCAAGAAATTGTCCTCCGGATGCTACGCTATTAGGATAATATCACGTGAGTTGGGTTTTACTGCTACCAAAACGGCATATTTTGATGTTATTGATGAATCCCATCTGCTATTCGGTATAGTTAGACTACCATTACCTGTACCAAAAAATAATCTTGCTAAAGAATCTATCATCTATAACGGGCTAAAGATTTATAATTGCTTACCATTAAACCTAAGAGAAACTGAAGCATTTGCATTATCCAAACAACAAGTAAAAGAACTGCTATAGATAGTAGATAGATAGATAATTTTATTTCTTTGTTTAATTTATATACAAGTATAAGAGTATATAATTAGTCACTATAATATAATGTAGATTCCAATTATTATAGCTATAATATATATATATATACATATAAAACATATATATGTATATAAAACACAACAACGAATATGAGTTAAAATAGCACTAGTTGTCAGCGAGCGAATCACTTAGTGATTCACTAAACTCGTTTATCTTGTAGGGAACCATGTTAATAAGATTTTTCCTAATTTTCTTTGTGAAAGATTCTAGTGGTAGTTCCCTCGTTTCACGAGAGAGCAAATTGAAAAGAGGAATACCTATAGATTTACTTTTTTCCAATCTCTTCCTACTAGGCCGATGTTATGTCTGTTGGTGTGGTAGGTGTGAACATTAGAGTGTGTCGTAAAAGTAAGTATATTTTTTTAACGTGTATCAAATTTTCATAGATGATTTGAGCAAACAGTGTCATAATGCCGAATTTTTGAAAGAGTGGTTTGCAGTGTTCATCATAGTTAACCCTTGCAATGCTACTGCAGCAGCTTTTGTAATAAGAAAACTCTCTGTAAATTTGTGAAACTTGCCTTTCCCCAACTCAGTAATCCATAGCTCATTACCGAGTGGAACATGCATAGTATGATGTTAGGGCTGCTTCTTGGCTAACAGTTAATGCTATCGCCGAATGGCATACAGATCTTGCCAACCTTCCACACTGCAGTGACTAATATGTGTGTTCCAAGAAAGGGTGGATCAAGATGTATTCCTAGAAATTTAACTGATTTCGTGTTGGAACAAGTATGGTGGTTTGAAAATAAACATATCTCTGTTTTAGCCTCATTCAAAAAAGTTCATTGTCATTGAACCAGCTTTGGCATGAGCAGTAGTATGTGCTGAAATTTCATCAATATCTGCACTTTGTTCAACTTGAAGAGAAAGGACGTGTCTCGGCATATAAGATCGTCATTAAGTTACGTTTGATTGACATATGTGAGGGTAGATCATTTCCATAAATTAAAAACAGGAAAGGGCCCAGTATGGATCCTTGTGGTACCCCTCTCTTGATTGTGCGTTCATGGCTTATGTTGTTATTATTATAAACCCTCTGTGTTCTATTTTTGAGGTATGATTCAATAATGTTTCTAGATACACCTCGTAATCCATACCATTCTAACTTCTCCAGGAGTTTTTCGTGACATACACAATCAAAAGCCTTTGATAGATCAGTGAAGATGGTTAAACACATTTTTTTGTTTTTAAAAGCGTCAAGAATGTTATTAGCTAACCTATTAACAGCATCTATTGTGCTTTTCCCACTTCTAAATCCATATTGATGACCATCAAATAAATTTAGTTTCTCCATATAATTACTGAACTGTATGAGGATTGCTTTTTCTATTACTTTAGATATTGTAGGTAGGATGTGTATTTGTCTATAGTTTTCTGGCATTTCCTCATCATCTTTTTTGTGAATGGCAAGAACTTTGGCCGGCTTGAACACGGAAGGAAATATTCCGTCAGAGAGACACGTATTGACAACGTGAGTCAAAGGTTTGATAATATATGATAAACACTCTTTCAACAATTTGGTACTGATGCCATATGTGTCTTGGGTTGTTTTGGTCTTCAGACTGTTAACAATTGAACGAATTTCCTCTTCGCTGAAGGATCGCATAAAAAGAATTTGAATTTGGGGATTTATTGATATTATGATGAATTGAAAGATTTCCGTGTGCAGGAATATCCTTGACGATGTTATCTGCATGGTTGGTGAAGTATTCGTTAAAGATATCTACGTCAATTTCAGGTTGAGCTCTTGGGTTGGAATTACCCCTTTCAATATTAATAATTTCCCAAACTGTTTTATTTTTGTTGTCGGACAGTGAAATTTGAGTTGAGTAATATGTTCTTTTTGCTTCTGTCAAAGCTTGGTTATATTTTTTTTTTATCAAGTCGTATTGTACTTTATTGAAGTCACTTGGATTTTTTTAAGCAGTTCGTATGTAAATTGAACATTTTGTTTGAGTATTTCAATTTCAGGTGTTCTCCAGTAGCTGATCTGGTTTGTCTTTTTTAAAGGTTTCATTTTAATTGTAGGAAAACAGTGTCCAAAGTGGTTCATGAATGTCTCATGGAATGAAAGTGCTTTTTTTTCGGAAGATATTTGATTGTACATGTCACTCCATGATTCCTCTTTAAGGAAAGATTTGAACTTATGTTGATTATTATTCGAAAAGTTTAATTTATTATTGAGAGGCAGTTGATCTTTCTTTGAACTTTGTATTACATATTTCAATATTTGAGGGTCATGGTCCGATAGTGGTGCACTGAGGACTTCTGCATATGAGTGCTCAATGTTTGTAAATATATTATCTGGGCTGGTTTTGGATTTTACCGTTTTTCTAGTAGCTGTATGAACTTTTTGGTGCATATTAAATTGCTTGAATAGATCAAGAACCATATTGGATTTACTGTCTGGTTTCAGAAAGTTTACGTTATAATCTCCGCATATCACAACATTTGCTTTAGTATAATATTTGTCCATGTAAGATAGTGCTTTAGTCATTATGAATAGAAACCTGGCAAAATCTGAATTACCACAGGGTGATCGGTAAACACTCATTACTAATAGGTTTATATTTTTATATATATTGCAGCAAGTTCACAATGAAACTCCTCTGATAATTGTTTTATGTTACTGATTTCTTTGGCATTGTATTGGTTATTCAAATATATACATGTGCCCCATGAATATGGTTTGGTCTGCAGAAGATAGAGGCCAATTTGAAATTAGTAATATTATAACAGGAGGATTCGTCAGACAACCAGTGCTCAGTGAAACAGAGTCGCTTAAATTGTCAAAACTATTTACAAAATTGTCTACTTGTAGAATTTTATTACGGATACATTGGGTATTCAGGTGTAAAACAGCAATGTCAGGATTATCTCTTGCGACATATTTCTTTTGTCGGCCTAATCTATTTCTATTTGTGATAGACAATCGTCTAAAAAATTTGTTGGTGTCCTAGTACCCTCTCGGGGATCCGTGTTCAGAGTATTCTTATAGTTTTTCTGTTTATGTGTTGCCAATTGATGAATACTGTTATCAAAATTTTTATCAGTAGTAACGTCTTTGATTGGTATTGTGTTTATATGTATTAAATTTTTGTTACGTTTTTGTCCGTGTGTAATTTCATTCGATATCTTAGTGGCTATTTGGTTTTTGGACAGTGTCCATTTGTTACCATTATTTATATTTATTACTACCCCTCTACCTTCTGAATAACTGTCTAGTCGCAAAACGTAATTTTCAAGTACCTGATTTAATTTTGAGATATTAGAAGAGTAACATGACTTGTGTAAAGGAACAGTATTCATTAAAATATTTGTATGTTGACAGTGTTTCAATTTACTATTCAATAACTTAAATGATGGGTATCTGTTTTTGATAATGTCATTTAAACCACCCTGTATGATCACAAAATCATTTGTAGTAAAGTTTTCCGTAAGTTTCACAATATCTGATATGACATCATCCATACAAGCTCCTGGTTTCATTATAGTTTGAACATAAAATTTATTGTCAAGTCGATTTTTTATTAATTTACCCAAGTAACGTCCACCTTCGTCACACAGTACCAATATCTTGTTTGCCCTGTTTATTTCTTCGTCTGCATTGCTCCGCCTTGGTTCAACATCATCTTTTTTTGCTTTCGTAGTTATGACTTCCTTACCACTTGCTCCCGATTTTTCTATCTTTTTTGTTTCATCTTTTAAGTTCTTTATTTCTTGGCAATAGATCTCATTTTCCTTTTCTAGTGTTTTTATGGTTTCTACCATACTTCTACTGATGCCACTCAGTTCCTGTACCTCTCTTTCAAAATGTTGGAGTTTTTCATTGCTTTGTTGCAGATTCTCTCTAAGTAATTTGTTTGTGTTGTCCATGACGATAATATTTTCATTCAACTGTGCTATGGTTTCCCTTTGTTCTTCTAACATCATATCCCTTTTTCCGCAACTTGCTCACTTGTTTTTATTTCCCAATCTAGAATATCTACGCCACTGGAGTCTATGGACGTGGCTGTGTGAGTCATAAGTGTATTAATTGTTTGTGTGCTACCTGTTCTTGTGGGAACACTTTTTTGTTGGGGTTCTTTTTGTAGTATCTTTATCTTATCTTCCATTTCTTGTGTTAGACTTTTTTGGCTTTCCAAGAGATTGTTCATTTCAATTTCCATATCTAATGCTTGTTGTAGGTACCTATTTTTTTCTTCTTTCAGCTTCTCCATGTAATTGTTTTTTTCTTCTCCATCTTGAAGTAATTCGCTTATTGTTTTCTCCAACAAGTTCGTCTCTTCTTCTTGGTAGCTTGTTGAATTTTTTTCACAACATATTATTTTATTGTCTTTCACAAACACAACTTTTTTCTTATAGCTTGTTAACAAACAGCTCTTATGAAAAACACTACAGCATTCCGTGCATACATAGTGTACAAAAGGTTTGTTTTTACAACATTTGTAGTTGATTGCCAGAGAGCACTTAGCACGTGTGCCTTCTGCCATGTCAGTACATACATATACATCCTTTCTACAATATAGAGGAATTTTTTAGTTTTGAACTCTTTCGTTTATAGTAAACTACACGAGCCCTTCATTCGGAATGTTAATATGTTTGCATCTTGGGAATGTACCCTCTTATTATTCTTACTATTAATTATTCATTATACAAATTTTATTCAGTCTGTACCTGTAACATTTGTCATTTTTATTGTTTCATACACTATTGATCGTTGTATATTTTCTAGGACCAATAAATAATAAAATAATAAGAACTTTTTAACAAAAAATTAAACCAACGAAAAAATGAACTGAAAAGCAAAAAATAAAATAATCCTTCTTAGTCTTAATGATAATTGAGCTCCTAAACTAATGTGAGTAACTAATTTTGAGTCTGCGCCAAACAAAAAATTATCGAAGATCATTAGAAATAAATAATAAAAGTACTTTATTGGTTTATTGGACAGGGGTGAGCCCTGCGGGAAACCTTGTTTTGGGTGAAAGAAGGCAGATGTCTGGTGATTTACTTTCACTTGGAGGGACCGTCTTAGTAGGTAATCTTTTACTAGATGTATCATATATTTGGGGCAGTCTAAGGTATACAGTTTGTACAGAATTCCTTTGTGCCAAACACTGTCACAGGCCTTATTGATATCCAAAAAAATTGCAGCACTGTGAAAGATCATTAGATTACTTTGAAGAAGTAATCAAAACGCCGCTGTGCATCTCTCTGTTATCATTTTACGCTTTACCTAATTCAATTGCTAGTTTGTTTGGCGCCGACTCAAAATTAGTTACTCACATTAGTTTAGGAGTTCAATTATCATTAAGACTAAGAAGGATGATTTTATTTTTGGCTTTTCAGTTGATTTTTTTGTCAATTATATGCTGTATGGGGTCGGCTTTAGAATAGCCCCATGGTAAATCCTACCTGTCGTGAGAGGCGACTAAAAGGATAACCGTAGGTGGAAGATGGTCTCATCGCCCGGTGAAATACCACCATATCGACTTTGTGTGCTGTGAAATGGATCATTCCATGTTTCAGTGTTCGGTCGATACTTTCCGGTCTCTCTCCCTCTTTCCTTTTCCCCAATTCCTCCTTTATTTTCAGGTGCATCCTTATAGTAATAATGATGAAGTCTCCTAGAGTAAAACACTCCGGAAGCAAAATACCTCTCCATTCGGATTTCCGGGCGAGAGGTACTCGAGGGGACTCAACATTAAAGATTAATTTTTGCAACCTCCGCGGACTCAACAAGAACATCAATGACGTCCACCATCACCTACAGACGAAAAACCGGATATTCTGGCTCTAACAGAAACACAAGTAAACTCATCCACCAACAAGGTCCATATGCTTTGTCCTGGTTACGAACTCCATTCTCGATTCAGGTTCAAAGGTGGAGTCTGCCTTACGCTAAGGCTAACCTTTCATGCCAAGCGTGAAGAGAGTTTGGAACCAAAAGACTTTGATGTGATGTGGTTCAAGCTATCTGATACCAAACTGACTAAGTTCCTCTGCTGCCTTTACCTATCACCTAATGAACCTTCATATAACGACCTCTTTGAGTTTTATCACTCAAACTGGACTACATTCAGGAGAACCATCCAACAGCTGAAACCATAATCATGGGAGACTTTAATGTACATAACGCTGCCTGGCTCAAATTCTCTAACAAAACAGATGATGCGGGTCGTCAAGCCGGAAGCCTTCGCCATCACTCATGGTCTAGAACAACTGGTCGAGCTACCAACCCGCATCCCTGATGTCAACAACCAGTTTTCCCAATACACTAGATCTTTTCCTCTCTACCAATCCTGACCCGTATAGAATAGAAGTTTGTGCCCCACTTGGAAACTCTGATCACCCCATCATCTCCACAACATGCTCTTTCCATTTACCATCGAGCTGCACAATACCATCCCGTCTCATGTGGCATTACAATTCGGCCGACTGGGAAGGTCTTCGTATGTTTTTCTCAGCGTTTCCATGGAAGAGAGTTTGTTTCTCTTCAGTAGATCCAACACGATGTGCTGAGACAATTTCTGAAATCATCATGTTGGGGATGCAAACCTACATACCGAATACGGAAGAAGAACATCATCCGATAAGACCTGGTTTAACAGAAACTGCTCTAGAGCTGTGGCTTCCAAACAGGCAGCATACCATTGATGGCTAAAAAATCCGGGCCCTGAGACCAGAGCAGCATATGTCGATGCTAGAGGCATATGCAAAGAGACAATAGAATGCTCAAAGATGCCCACAATGCCAAAATAAGATCAAAACTTACTGAATGTTCTAACGGATCCGTTCATTTTGGTCTTTCGCCAAAGCTGTGGGAAGAAACTTCACTTCCAGCTCATTTCCTCCTCTAACCAAAGAAGATGGGACACTAGCAGACTGCCCAGGAAAAGCCAATATCTTTGCGCACCTATTTGCTGGAAATTCCACTCTGGATTCATCGGAAAACAACCCCGAACATTACACCTATTGACAGTCACATGCCCGAGATCACCTTTCGCCAACATACTATCAGAAAGATTTTGCTGGGTCTCAACACCAACAAAGCCTGTGGATCTGACGGAATCCGCCGATTGTTCTCAAGAAATGTGCCCCGAACTAACTCCTGTTCTTTGCAAGTTGTTCAACCACTCTTACAATTTGGGGTATTTCCGTCCAATTGGAAAATTGCAAGAGTACAGCCAGTCCTAAAAAGGCAAAAGGCCCTACCTAGCAACTACAGACCTATCGCACTGCTATCTATTATTTCAAAGGTCATGGAAAAAGCCATCAACATCGAGCTCATGAAATATCTGGAAGACTCAGGAATTGTCAGCGATAGGCAATATGGCTTCCGCCATCAGAGATCAACTGGTGACCTGCTCCTACGTCTCACATATATGGCAGCTATCTGTTGAAAAGTATGGAGAAACTTTAGCTGTGGCATTAGATATCTCCAAAGGCGTTCGATCGAGTTTGGCACCAGGGACTCCTCCAAGCTTCCGTCTTATGGCTTGTCCCTCAGCTGTGTTCTCTGCTTGCTAGTTTTCTCTCAAACAGGTCTCTCCATGTAGTGGTCGATGGAGTTTCATCTGACCTCTACTCATAAATGCTGGTGTTCCGAAGGATCTATTCTCGCACCAACACTATTTCTACTTCACATCAACGACCTGTTCAAAGCAACTTCATGTCCAGTACACAGCTTTGCCGATGATAGTACCCTCCATACCGCTTTCTCTTCCAGGGCCCCTATATCAGCCCGTGAAACCAGAAATGAGCGAGGAAGAAATGTTAATAATATAAATATGGACTTAGCAACAATTCTCGAGTGGGGATCTAATAACTTGGTAGAATTCAATGCAAACAAAACACAAGCATGTCTTTTCTCTAGGAAAGCCGATCTCACTGTGCCTAACATAACTTCGTCAGGAGAAACCATACCACTGAAGTCATCCATATCGATGCTTGGTATTACTATCAGCAATAACCTTTCCTGGGAAAATCACGTGAGGTCCATTGCCAAAAGTGCATCCCAAAAACTTGGTTTTTTGTTTCGTGCCAAGGGCTATTTCACCCCCACTCAGCTGCTTATGATCTATAAGGCACAGATCCGACCTGTCCTGGAATACTGTCCTTACCCCCTATTATTTGGGCACGCGCTTGCCAAAGCACCTGAAACATATCCTAGAGGCTGTTGAGATTCTAGGTCACAAAAAGGGCAATTCAAGACTCGTCATGTCGGTGATGCCTGCGATTTACAAACTTCTGTTCCACTTGTCGGAACCACCGATTAGAAAAGTTGAAGGCTGAAATCTACCAATTACTACCTACTTAATTTTTGATTACTTCCAAAATACTTAGTTACCTAGCTTACTTCAACTATTAACTGTTAAATAATATGATTATCTACTTTAACTATTTATTGTTATATAATATAAATCATTTTCGAAAGTTCTGGTTAGTTGATTTCATCACTTTGTATATGACTGCCCTTTCATAGAATGTAATTATTGTGACGGATGTAGGAGGATCTGTCAATGTCAACTACATATGTGTGCCAATGTTCACAAGTGAAAAATCAATCACCCCCTATTTTTCTACCCATAGGGGTGGATCATTTCATTCCAATTTGAAATATGATCAACTATGAGGTATGCCCTATCTAATAAAAAAAGAATCATCCAAATCGGAAAACCCACTACAAAGTTATGCCTGATAGAATCGGTTAACGGACCAAAATTCAGAGGATGAACGATCAATATCCTCCGTTTTGCTACCCTTAGGGATGGATTTTTCTGTTCGAATTCAAATAGGACCAATTTTGAAGTACACCCTATCCAATGAAAAAAGAATCATCGGAATCGAACTGCTCTGTAAAAAGTTATGTATGGTCATACATAAAAAAAAATATACCTGTCGACTAGAGAACCTCCTCTTTTTTGAGTTCGTCGGTTAAAAACAAGATAATTCCTCACTACTCGACCTGCTTATAGGTACTTTTGAAGCATTGTGATTGAATGTCAATTAAAATTAAATGTCAAACAAGTATGTAGAAACATACCACTTTGATTATCCCCAAGTATGTGTTTCTATAGGCTCAAAATTCGTTTCATTATGAAAAGTACATGTTTTTATTGGCCAAAATCTGTTTAGAAATGAAAATCCATGTTAAAATTGACAATATTAATAAATCTGTAGCAGATATTTAATTCGCGTATTATAATACGGGAGTAGAAAAAAAAAAATTAAAATACATTGATTACAAACACCTAGCAAGAAACATATCACCATGAAGGGTTGCACTCATCCAGCATGAGGTTCTTTAATTTTGTTTTAAATATATGTAGAGAGTTTGAATTTTTCGGTTCATGCGGGAGGTCATTAAAATTACCCAACTCTTTGAAAAAAAAACGAATTTTGAGATTTCTTCGTTTCAACATTCTCAATGAAAACATTATTTCTAGATCGTGTGTTATAATAATGGTGTTCAGAAGCAAAATATTTTTTCTCGCTGATAAGTTGGGTCATCACCTGTTCTTATTTAGTAGATAAAAATTATTATAATATACTAATCATATTTATTTTCATTAGCTTTATAAGCATGGACATGAATGATGAAAGAATGAAAATAAATGATATGAGAACATCTTATCAACTGGTAGCCACTTCAATGATTTCATTAATAGGAGTTCGTTTAAAACAGGATAAAATAATTCTCATTGCACGATTCTGGAGTTTTTGTAAATGGCTCATTTCATTTTGTTGTAGTAAATATAGAATGGTGGAGCAGTAGTTTTTGACCATTTCGAGAGAAAACCGGAGCACCTGTATAAATGATTAATTTTGATTGACATTGTTTTAATAATATAATTCGCAAGATTTTTAAATTTCATTTCTGTATCTACCACTGCCAAAAAATCCTGATTTGAGAAGTGGATCAGAGCGTAATCTGTAAATAAGTGACTTGAGCATCTTCGTCTGTCTCCTGTTCTCCAGGTAATCTACCAGCCATGCCAATGCATTTCCAATAACGCCATTGTTTTCTAATTTTCTTACCATCTATTCCTATCCACAGTTTCGAAAGCTCTCTGAAGGTCGAGAAAAACTACAGCTGTCATAAGATTTTAAACTACGTTTTTTCTGAAATCATCCAGAACACATTGTATGGCTGTCTCACAACTGTGAACACTCCCAAAAATAAAACGCTTTAGTCAGATCACAAAAAACCGCTGCCGTAACATCGCCTTCATTGAGATTGAAGTATACATCTTGTAGAAGGTTAAAAATAGCATCACTTGTTCCTTTTGCACTTTGGAACCCAAATTGAAAAGAATGTAAAACGTTGTGCTTTCTCAAAAAAGCCATCACTCTGTTTTTACCAGCTTCTCAATCAGTTTAGAAAGGGTAGGTAACAATGAGATTGGTTTAAAAATTGGCAGGATTTTCGATATCACCACCTTTATGCAACGGAATCACCACTGCATTTTTTAGACATGTTGGGAATATTCCTGCTGCAAATGAAAAATTAATAGCTTCAAGATCACGTCAGGTACGTGAGAAAAAAATTTTGGTAGATAAATCATCATATCCAGACGTATTTTTATTTTTCACTTCATGAATTGTTCGTTTCAATTCTTCAATATTCAAATACATTCATATTTTTTAGATAATCCATGGGGTCAGTAGTAGGATGGATTTCTTTGGATATCTTTTCTGCTATTGAGCAGTAGTATTTATTCCTATTTCCTAGTTTTCTTGAGATCTGTGTTGAAAACTTTTTGTTACTAAGGTCTCTATTTCTTGTTCCTCTTTAAGACACTCTGTCCACCATTCCCTATATTTAGTATATATCTTGATTTCTCTTTTTTGGGCAATTTCATTGAGAATAGATATCATTATCAAAAAACTTGTCATCAATCATACATTCTGAAGTCCCAATTTATATCACCCAGTCTTTGGTTTATAAGGTCATAGTTAACATTTGCTGCTTTGAATTTGTAATGAATTTGATTCTAGAAACTTTACTGCGATAATGTTATGGTCAGTTATTTGAGGTATATCGAGGACTTCTGCTTTGAGTTTACCTCCGTTTGTAAGAACTAAATCTATTACTATCCCTATTGATATGAGTGCAATCCTTTAAAATATTTTTTAATCCAGGATCCTCTACAATATTTTTCACCTTATTGCTGTAAGTATTTATATTAAAATCTCCGGTAATTATCACAGTTACCCTTTTATCACATGCATTGTCATCAACCCATTCCTCAAGAAAAGTTTACACAACTACTATTGGGATATCAATATAGTGAAACAATAAGATATGAGTGTTTTTATGGGTGATCTTCAAGCAAGCAACCAGTACATTTTTTCAGTGATTACTTTTTAAATTTCTATCACTTTTATGCTCTTCTTCACATATATTGCTACACCACCAGTATGTCTACTTTCACTATTTGTCCTGTATAATTTTCAGCACAAAACGTGAATTTCATTATCATCAATACTTTCTGTTAGGTGTATTTCCGACAAACAAACCAAAAAGGGGTTTTTACTCACAATAAAGGAATAAATTTCATCAAAATGTGCTGGTAAACTCTGTGCGTACATCAGCAAGTCCTCTATTTTTTTACACGCTTTATATTAGCTTCACTTGTAGTTTGTTTGTTTGTTTGTTTGTTTGTTTGTTTGTAACCTTTGGGCGCGATTTTGACCCACTTCCAAACGTCCGAATGATTTGAAATTTGGCAGGTGTACATAATTCCGGTGACAATGCATTGAGAAATTTTTGTGTGAAGAAAAAACAAAATGGCGGCTCCAATATGGCGTACGAGTTTTGTGATTATGGTCCGATTCGCATCAAAATTGGTATCCGAGGGTTTTTGTGGTCGGAGATTATGATTCTTGTGACAAAATTGAAAAATTCAATATGGCGGCTCCAAGATGGTGGTCGAGTTTTGTGATTATGGTCTGATTCTATTCAACATTGGTATGTGGGGTTTTTTGCAGTCAAATATTATGATTCTTTTGTAAAAATTGGAAAATTCAAGATGGCGGCTTTAAAATGGTGGCCGAGTTTTGTGATTATGGTCTGATTCTATTCAAAATTGGTATGTGGAGGTGTTTGGGGTCGAATATTATGATTCTTTTGTAAAAATTGGGAAATTCAAGATGGCGGCCGAGATTCGTGATTATGGTCTGATTCTATTCAAAATTGGTATGTAGGGTTTTTTGAGGTCGAATATTATGCTTTTTTTGTAATAATTGGAAAGTTTAATATGGCGGCTCTAAAATGGCGCCGAGTTTTGTGATTATGGTCTGATTCTATTCAAAATTGCTATGTGGGCGTTTTTGGGGTCGGAGATTATGATTACCTAATTTGATAAGATTATTCAATTTTTTTATTTGCAACAAAATTATAAAAATAATAGTTTAAAAAAAACTAAAAAAACACGCTTTTATAAATAAACCACACTAAAAAGTAGGAAATAAATAATAGTTAAAAAAAAACTAAAAAACACGCTTTTATAGAAAACCAGACTAAAAAAATAGAAAATAAGAAAAAAAAATATTTTATTTAAAAAAAAGCGTGGGGTGCATGGTATCAATAATTATATAGTACTATTACACCAAGGCGATACCATGCATCCCACGCTTTTTTTAAATAAAATACATTTTTTTCTTATTTTCTATTTTTTTAGTCTGGTTTTCTATAAAAGCGTGTTTTTTAGTCTTTTTAAACTATTATTTATTACAAGCTTTTATTTATCTTGCAATGTTTGTATGTATGTATGTTTGGGTCAAATCTTGCAAGTGAATTTTGACCGACTTCTAGTTGTCCGATTAATTTGAAATTTGGCAAGTATTCATAATTCCGGTGACAATACATTATGAAATTTTTGTTAGACAAAAAAACGAAATGGCGGCTTCAAAATGGATTATGGTCCGATCCGATTCAAAATTGGTATGTGGTAGTTTTCGGGGTCAGATATTATGAATTTAGTCGAAGATTATTGATCTTTAGTCAAAATTCATAAATTGAAGATGGCAACCCGTTGATGGCGGATGAGTTAATCTTTAGATGGTCTCCTCATTGATGGACTATATAGCTCAACAAAAATGCATAGATTAAGGCGTAGTTGAGTACTAAAAAGCACAAAATAAAATAATCAATAAAAAACCTTTTTAAAGACAAGCTTTTACTAAAATGCACTAAAATGTAAAAAATAATGGGTTTGCATGTGTGATGTAGGTTATTCCGTGAGTTATAGATTCAAAAGCTTGTCGCTTTTGTATTCGAACTGAAAATTTTGCGCGACAAGCTTTTGAATCCATAACTCACGGAATAACCTACGTCACACATCCAAAGCAATTATTTTTTACTTTTCAGTGCATTTTTATAATAGCTTTTGTCTTTAACAAGGTTTTTTATTGATTATTTTCAACTCTACAATCATTTAATTTGGATTACCTAAAAAAGACTCATCATTATTTGCATTACCTGTGTTGGAGCTGTTTTTTGAATGGTAATTGGTATACTACTTTATTCCTCGCCTTTATCTAATATACGTTCGAGAATAATTGTTATATTAGTATCATTATATTTTCGTAAGTAACTATTGATTTCATTTAAGGCATAAGTGTGAAGCACACTTTTAATACATGAAATTAGATTTGTAAATTTAGCAGTCGACGCTAGGATTCCTAAAGAGTAAACATTATTTTTTTTAATAAAATTCAAATCCAGTGTTATAATCACATAGTCTTTACCACAATAGTTAATCACTGAATTGTAAATGGTTTTTGAAATAGTTTCTAAGTTTGCAATGGTTTAACAATACTACCTCATAAACATGTATAAGTTCTTTCATTATAGCTGCCAGTCCTTTACCACTACCATCCCTGTAGAACAGTATCCTGCCATTCTCTTTTGATGAACATGAGTAAGATAATTCATTATGTGTAATCGGCCTAATTGCCATCATCCTATCGTCAATTATGTGTCTGCTTACTATACTCTCCTCTTTTATAAGTTTTCTTCCCTCATTTTCATACATCAATAATTTTCAGATAGGTAATTTTCAAAGTTTGTTTTTCATTTTCCAACATCTTTATTGTTTCAATCATGTTTGAATTGATTTCTTTCATCTCCTCTAGCATCCTATTAGTTATATTATATTTTTCCTCATTTCCTTGGATTTCTTCCTTTTCCTTTGGGTATTTTTTGAGATTTCTTTCTCCAGCCTTACGATTGTGTCTAACTGTATTTTAAGTTGATTTGTTGAAAATATAAACAGGATGTTCATAAAATCAGATGTGGAATCATCTGCGACTGAAAGATAAACTTTAGTCACTATCAGATGTAGTTCAATGTCCAGCGTGGCTTTAGCCGGGGAAGTAGTTGTTTTCTGTTAGACATTCACAAAAAATAACTTCATTTTAATCGTGGATTTTTCAATTCACAGAAAAATCTTTCTATCAATATTCAATTGAGAATGTTTCCCTTTTCAAATGTATTTTAAGTTTGGTTACAAAGTTTTGTTCTTCTTCCATCACTTCATCTTCAAAATCCTTTGGGAATGTCACTTCCACATTCCACCTGGCGTGCTATTCAAGCGTGAGTACATTTAGTTTCAGCATACCCTCTTACCATATCTGACATTTCCTGAAGTGTTTTTGAATTGTGGCATATCAATTGATAATTGCAAGATACAATGTCAGGGCTGTAATTAACTAAATTGAAAAACTGCTTTCGGTATTTTGAATGGCTGAAAGGTGTTCATGACCCATTTTAGCTGTTCCCTTCTGCACTTTTGGCGAGCCATTGCAGTTGCTTTCCTGGTGGGTCTTCTTTATTGTTCTCTTGTCTTCGACATAACTTTGTATTGCCTTGGCGCTGTGGGTGTAGAGTCGACCTCACATAATTTTCTAAACCTATTTCTGTTTGCTTTTCTTATCCCTTTTTTGTGAGAGTAGGTGCTGTAGGTGGTTGCACTTCACTTTGTTAAAGAGTCTCTGGGTCTCGGATCTTAATACTGACAGATCATTATTCCATCAAGAGGTATTCCTTGAATGGGGCAGCTCGATTCATAGGCATTGATTATTGCCTCATTTACTTTCCTGATATCATTTTCAAGATCCGGATAGTGTCTTGCCCTTCTGGTCTGCCTTTCCAGTTGGTTCTCCTCTTGAGAACTGGCTTAGGATAATCACTCCTAACACAATCATCCTGTGATTAGAGAGAGATGATTCACTTGATTCCCTCCTGTTTTTTTATTTTATTTTTTAGGTTTGATGTACTTTTATCTTTTAGGATTTCTTCCCTTATTATCTTAAAGAATGTGTGGGTATTTCCAACATTCTGTATAGAATATAGAATAGAATAGTTTATTTGACTACTTTATATACATTAGTACATTTGTAGCATGTCAGACAATAAAAAATATTCTAAAATAATGGCAAAGTTATATAAGGATAAAATAAGTATAAATATAATAAAATCATATTACTACAATATATGACGTTAAGACAGCATGTAACATTCAACAAACATAGAACATCTAATGAGGCCAGTGTGCCCTTGAAGTATGAATAAATAAAAAGGGTTTTTGATTAAAATTTGATTAAGATTATGGGGGAGAGCAAGTCACTGAGTTATGATCAGCACCCAAGTACTCTGCTATGAAATAATAGCTTTGTGTCAAAAGATATTTTTTTATTGTTTTTTTGAAGTTGTTGAAACTGAGATTTTTTATTTCATTAGGTAAAATATTTGATATATTATAGTTGATGGAGTTATTTTTTGATATATTCAGTCGGTAGGCAGGGTTTTTAATGAAAGTTGGATTTCTTGTATTGTAATGATGAATTTCACCCTGAGTGGTAGTATAATCAATATGTTTGTGTATTTCTTGAAGTACATTATATATAAATAGAGTGGGCAGCGGCATAATACCTAATTTGGTAAACCATGGTCGGCAGTGCTCTCTATATCCTACCTTAGCTATGATTCTTATGGTTTTTTTGTAGTTTAAAAATGTTGGTGGCTGCACCCAAAGAATAACACCATAGCTCATTTGGGAATGAAACAATGCGAAGTAAACTGTTCTCAGCATGGAAGTGCTGCCGATAGGTTGCAGTTGACGTAACATGAAAATTGTACTGGATAGTTTTTTTCCTAGCATGTCAGCGTGATATGTCCAGCTTAGTTTCTCATCAAGTATTAAACCTAGTACTTTCACACATTGACCAGTTTGTGTTGCATGGTTTGTAGAAAATGTAATATTTTGGGTTTTTTCTATATTCATAGTGAGCTTGTTAGATGAGAACCAATGCTCCGTACGGTATTTTATGCTTTCAATTTTGTCAGTCAAATTCCTATCCTTTTTGTCTGTTACTATGAGGGAGGTATCGTCCGCAAACAATATACATTTATCTGGGCTTAAGTAGTTATCCAAGTCATTTATATGAATGATGAACAAGAGTGGGCCCAAGACAGAGCCTTGAGGTACACCATGTTGAACCGATTGATAAGAAGATGAAGAGTTAGAATTTCCTACTTTCTGGTGCCTATTTGAGAGATATGACTCTATGAGTGCCAAGGCGACTCCGCGGATACCATAATACCATAATTTCTCCAAAAGTATTTTATGAGAGACACAGTCGAAGGCTTTGGTCAAGTCACACATTGTTACAGAAGTATGAAAGCCTTTTTCGAAGCCCTCGACTATCTCATTAATAATTTTAGAGACAGCGTTGATGGTTGAGCGATTTTTCCGGAAGCCATATTGATTATTTGTCAGAAAAATGTTGCTTTCAAAATAGGTGAGGAGTCGTTGTTTTAAAATAATTTCAATAAGTTTAGAGAAAATCGATATAATCGATATTTGTCGATAGTTACTTGAGGCCGTGGGATCCCCTTTTTTGAAAATAGGGATCACCTTGGTGAGTTTGAGGGAGTCGGGAAAGGTGCCACTTGTAAATATAAGATTTATTAGTGTTGTTAATGGATTTAAAATGATTTCAGACACCTCTTTAAGTAGCTCACTGGTGAGCCTATCTGTGTCTTGGCACTTAGAGTCTTTCAAGGATATAATTGCTGCTGCAACTTCAAGATTTGAAACTGGAGCTATAAAAAATGAGGCACAGGGAGCAGGAAAAGGTTTGTTGTTGAGAAGTTCATATTCTTGGTAGGGAGGTATCGATTTGATTAGATTGTCAGCTTCATTAACAAAAAAGTCATTGAATAAATCAGGAGTAATTTGGTTTGGAGGGTTTGTTTTTTTATTTCTGTTACTCTCGTAGTTTATAAGTTCCCAGCTAGCTTTGGAAATATTTGTAGATCCTAGTATGTATTCTTCATAGGCTCTCCGCTTTGGGGATTTGACTTTTTTGTTATAGTTCTTTTTGAGTGTGTGTTTAGTGACATCGCAGATTGTTTTGATAGTTGATAGTTTATCTCTCAGGTTGGTTCCTGGTTGTACCACCTGACAGGTTGTCTCTGCTTTATACATGATGTTTTTTTCAATGGGAAATATTCAACAATTTGATTTATTAGATATGTTGCCAATAGGTTGGGATCATTTGTTTGTTCAAAAAGACCCCAGTCGATATTAAATAGACCATTTTTAACTTTCTCGATGTTCGATTTTGTTATTACCCTTCTTAATGGTATAGTGTTGCCTGGAGGCTGGGTGTGGTTGAGAATTAATATATACTGTCCTGAGTAGTCCGAGAGACAAGGGTCTAGGATGCCCACTTTAAAGTCCTCCACATTAGTAATAATGTTGTCAATACATGTAGATGATCTAGGAGTGATTCTAGTGAAGTCAGTAATTTTGGCTTCTAGGCCAAATGATCTAATCAGATTCTGGAATTGAATATTTATTCTTTGATCCTTTAGGAAATTAATATTGAAATCCCCAGTGAGGATAATATTTTTTCCTGGAGAGTGGAATGAAGTTAACAGGCTTTCGAGGTTACAGAAATATTTATTCTGGTCCCCTTTACAAAATCTATACGTGGCCAAAATTATTGTCTTTATATTAGATAGTTCAATGCCACAAAACTCAAAGTGAAATTCATCATTGAAATTGTCCAATGGAAGTTGGACACTTGTAAAGCAGTTCTTCAAAAAGATAGCCACTCCACCGTGTATACCAATTTTCCTGCAAAAGGAGGCAGCTAAATGGTAATTTGGGATATTTTCTTTGAAGTTTTGACCTTAAATATGAATATGTCCTTTGAGATTTTACATTTTGTCAACACGTTTTTATAATTCATTTGAGAATTTTCTATTTGTTTTTTTTTTTTAGTATATTTTTTCTTTTTCAAGTATTTCATTGTTTGGGTGGTTCAGGTTTTTATATATCCTCTTTTTTATAAAAATAACTAATACATTTGTATTTACTGTTTTTTTTCCTGCTTTTGGAGGATTTGAGGGTACCTTGTATAATGTCAATAAATTTGAATAAACTTTTTTTTACTTCAATTTATTGTATCGATATATAAAATAATTAATAAAAAATATTTTTAAAGACAAGACAAGCTTTTATTCAAATGTGCTAAAAAGTAAAAAATAATTGCTTTGGATGTGTGACGTAGGTTATTCCGTGAGTTATAGATGCAAGAGCTTGACGCGCAAAGTTTTCAGTTCGAATACAAAAGCAACAAGCTTCTTAATGTATAACTCATGGAATAACCTACATCACACATCCAAAGCAATTATTTTTAACTTTTTAGCGCATTTGAATAAAAGCTTTTCTTTAAAAAGGTTTTTTATTAATTATTTTATTTTGTGCTTTTTAGTAAGTATTATATTGTTTTTACTCAATAGAGGAATTCCTATAATTTAACCATGAATGCATGTTACTCACCCCAACTACATAACCGTAGCGCAATAAAAATATTTATAATAAAAATTTTAAAACAATAAAACCCGCTTAAGGGGCATGTCTAATACAATCCATGTTGTGATTGTTTTGTTGTGTTGTTCCAAAACTTTTAAACATTTGTAGTTACATATATATGTAATTCTGTCCTGTCCATTTTATTTGTAATGACTAATTTTATTACTTGTAATCTTAACTATTGTTAATTTTAATTTGTGTACTTTGACATGCTACAAACATAATTTTATGTAACGTGGTTAAATAAATAAATTCTAATTCTATTATGAAGCCTTTTTCCTGTAAGTTCGGAGCTATCTAGTTCTTCAATGAGGATACCTTCTAAAGATCAACAGGTCCGCCATCCTGGAGCTGTAACACTCAATTTTCTGGCCCAAAACCCTCCTGTGGTCTTTTCAAAGCCCACATCAAGGAAGAGTTTCGGCGTTGGAAAGCTGACCAAATTAAAACCCACTGGAATAAGGTTTCAGCGCAAAGACAACGGAAAAGGCTTCTGAGACCATTGTCAGAGAGATCTAAACAGCGTCTCGAGTTGGCTAAGAAAGACTTGAAACTGGCATTGGAACTGCTCACCAGACATTATCCTCTGAGGTATCACCTTACAAAAATGGATAGATCAGACAGTGAACTGTGTGCCGTTACTGTGAGAACTTCGCTGAAACTGCAAAACACCTGCTTTGGACTGCCGAAAGGCTGTTCTGCAAAAGGCTTCAGTTCCAAAAAGGACATTCACTAACACCCTCAAACATCAGGAACTTGGCTCCCAGGAAACTGATATGCTTCACAAGGAGTCTCGGAATCTTGGGTCTTGAATAGATGTAGGGAAATGTTCAAAGACCTTAAGGTCGAGGTACGGAGAGGCTGAAGAGCCATTTCGACCCCCCTACAATCTATGTTTCAAAATAGTTTTCAAGATATTCAAATGGATATGAGATTTAATTAACTTTCAACTCCTATCAACAACAAATTCGTGATATATTTTCAGTAATTATTCAGATCAACATAGTTGTATATAATAGTTTTTCTTTTCTTTCAGATTATTTTCGGCCGAAAAATGTTTTGGTTTCTTCTTCTACATTCAGGACAATCTCTTCAAAACGAAATGGTACTGCTGGTTTGCGCACTAACACTCTTGTGGATGTCAAAAAAAATTGCTGTAGTGGTTGCCCAGAGAACGAGTGTATGGACCAGTTTGGAAAATGTTGTGAAATTGTGGCAAAATGAAATATTTTATAATTTATTTATTGTTGTACTTAACGAAACATGACCTGTTGGGGTTGCTGCTTTTCAATTCAAAACAGTAGTTGGTAAGAAAAAAGGTCTATCAATAATGTTGAAAATTAAAAACAAAATCAAAAAGGAAACGGGGATAAAAAATAATGTGAAAAAGATATTTTTTTTCCATTTAATTATTACCTTTTTTTTCAAGTCAAAACTGCCAAAATTATCACAATATCAAAATATTTCATCTCTTTACAGGATTTATGAATTTAACAGGCTGTTAATTTGCATATGAAGATTTTCCTGAATAGGTTCTATGAAAATCAACAGCTTGCCAAATTAGTCAGTAAATAATAACTGGAAGGGCAGTTGACTTGTTGACACTTACTCTGAGGAAAAAAAGGGAGAATATTGGAGAATCAACATTTTCCAGACAAATTTCAATCTCAATATAGTGAGAATTTTTGATATATTTAAAAATTAATATTTTTCATTCAGTTCAACTTCTATGAAGAATTTTTGGAAAATAAATGGGAAAATGAAGGATTTTTATCCCTTGGTGAATAAGGATTTTTCATTTGTGTACTACTAGTCCTTTTAGACACAATGTTCAATTTCCATTGGGGAAAAATATTGTTATTGAATTTTTCGAAAATCTATGTGGGTTGGAATGGTAAAATACTTCACGAAGTTCGTAACCTTTCAATCGTGGTTTTTAAATTGAAAGGTTTCAATATGGATCGCTTATCACCGCATTGCTTTTGTTGTCGCTGGAACTGCTCATTGGTCAACTATTTTATTCAAAACGAACTGTATGGTGATCAGCTGAAAACTTAAATTGATCCGGACAAGAAGAAGCCTTATCAAGGAAAAACCAAAATACACAATATGTGCAATTATGTCTAACCCTGCGGATATGACTGCTGCTGGATGAAAAAACCTAAACTTATGTGTGTGTTAAATTTTTTTCATGTATATTGTGTTGAAGACAAGCAAGAATATATTGAGTCTGCAACATTATCTCTCATCACACATATGTGGTGCTACCTCAACCATATATTGAAAAAAGTTTATTTTTTATGTTGTCTTTCTATGTCATCGTCTGGTCTAGAGGGGAAACATTCTCTATTTTTCTTTCAACACTCTTATTAAGATGAAAAATATTATTGAATTTTTTCAAACTCTTATGTGGATGGAAATGGTACTTTACGTTCTGAAGTTTCTACCCTCCAAATTCAGTTTTCAATAATTTGTTTTTCATAGTACACACTGAAGAACATTCCGAAATTTCGATATTTTCTTGTGGACATTTCACTATTTATCCAGATACATTTCTTCTCTTCGCTTGCTTAGGGAGTCATCAATTGTTTCCAATGTTCATTGGAAACTTTTACATCTCTGTCTGGTACTGTCGAATTTCTACCGAGTGAAAACCTCTACCGACTAAAAACCCCTCACCCCTTTTCCACAGAACATACCCGGAACTCTCGAAGGTATATCTGTAAAGGTGCATTTTTTCCTTTCTTACCCAAGATACATTTTGTCTTGTTTGCCCTATGTCCTCACCTAGTTTGTTTCATGGAGAACTAACTGTATGGCGATCAGTTGAATAACTGAATTGTTCCGGAGAAGGAGGATTACAAACGAATGACCGAAACACACACCTGTGCATTATGTCTAATTCTGCAGGTAAGGCTGCTCTTGAGAGATGTAAAAATATAGATTGTCTCTAAACTAACTGGAATTCTGAGTGTGTGTACCTATGAGAAATGACTCTAAGTGTATATATTGAACACAAGCAAGATAATCTTCAATATTTATTATCTTAGAATGGTGACCACTGATATGATTTCAAGTGTTGAATTGGCGGCAGTTTGGTCGGAATGATGAAGAAAACCAAATTATAAATTGTTGAAACTTCATTGATTTATCTTCTGGACAAGACATTCAGAATGAAGTTCTTGAACAGTGTATATATATATATATATATATATATATATATATATATATATAAAAATTGAAAAGATTGCTTGAAATGTTTCGAAATATTAAAGTATGTCCTGAGGTGTGTACCCTCAATTTCGGTTTTTATAATTTTTTGTGGAAATAATATTAACTGAAATTGACCGGTTTTTTTAATCTTCAATATTTTTATGTGGGCATTTCACAACTACTGTTTCTCCAAATGGATTGCCCTCATGAAAATGTTGAAGTGAATTGTACTGGACTTGGGGAAAAATTGTGTTATGTTCATTCCATCATAGGCTACTATTATGAATAATATCAACATCTCATTTAACGGTTCACATTTTACTGCTGCTTGCTCTGGGGTCGTTGTATTTTCCTTGTCACAGCAGCTGTTGCTATGGATGCTCCTTGGTCAACTATTTTATTTAAAACAAACTATGAACTAACTTGAATTTGGAATTTGTGTGAAAAATGTTTCTAGTCAAGATCATTTGCATTGAGTTCTTCGAGCGGCAGGGAGTTTTCAAGCCAACTGCGTAAAACACTGGAGGGTACTTCCGCATTATGTGGTGCCAGCTCAACATCCCATGGAAAAGCGTTTTTGTCTATTCATTATGATTGTCTTATCATCTGGTCTGAAGAAGGAAACATCAACACTGATACTTTTTGATTTATGCTGAAATACATTGAATTGCTTCAAAATTTGTGTTTTGAAATGGTTAAGTACGTCATGTGGTGTGTACCCTCAACTCTATTGTTTCTCCAAATGAATTATGTTGAAGTGAATTGTAATGTACACCTCCCGACAAATAAAAGTAGGACAACTCTGGTACATCAAATTCTCTATTTTTCAGTTATAAGAATCGATCTTAGTAGCAAATATTTGTGCGGGATTGCCTACTTACCTATTTTCGAAATATATCAGGTAATGAAGTAATTCATTGAAAATATCCAAGGTCAATAAATGTTTTATTGAATACGAAACAAATACAAAAACATCAGAATTCAATACTTAGTCAAGGCCCTGTTATTATTGATTGATTACTTTTCGCATCCTTCTGGTCATTGAATTTACAGTAAGATTCAGAATTTCTGTCAGGCTTTCCCAGGTTTCCTCGATGAGAGACCGTATGCTATTTATTCAAGGGGATAACATTTTGGTTCTGGATTTTCTTAACCATAATTCTCCAAATGTGTTCTCTCTGGTTCATGTCAGGACTTTGAGTAGCCCAAGGCAGAACTTCCACATTATTTTCAGCAAAATAATTTCTTACACAATTGGCGATATGCACACAGGAATTATCTAGCTGGAAAATGAAATTATCGAAAGGATGATTTCATAAATGTAATTCAAGTAGTATCATCCTGATCCTCCGAGGTTTTTCTTGGTCTACCTGCCCCTATCTTCTTCTCAATAGTTCCTTCAGTTTCCCATTTTCTTTTGATTTTTAAAATGATATCCTTGTTGACATCAAATTCTTCAGCAAGACATCTTATTGAGCAACCGACCTCAATCTTCGAAACTATTCGTGATTTTCGAATGATACTTAATTGTTCTGGCATTATGCAAATCAAAAGGCATTTCTGACAAATCAACAATTTTCAAAATAAAATGTCAGAGAAAGGTTATTTTACATAATTAAACTAAAGTGTCCTATTTTTACTTGTCGGGGAGTGTACTTGGGGAAAAATTTTGTTGCATTTATTCGATCATAAAATATAAATAATATCACATTGAACGGTTCACATTTTACTGCTACTTGCTCTGGGCTCGCTGAATTTTTCTTGTCACAGCGTGCTGTTGCTATGGATGCTCCTTGGTCAACTATTTTATTCAAAACAAATTATGAACTAACTTGAATTTGGAATTTGTGTAAAATATGTCTCGACTATATCTGTTGACAGTGAAGATGATATTGGGCTGCGAAATCATCTGTTATTGCAGCATATATGTAGTGCCAGCTCAATATCCCATGGAAAAACTTTGTTTATTCATTACGATTGTCTTATAATCTGGTCTATACAAATATGGTACACACCCTATGGAGTATGCCGCAGAGCCATCCTGCAGTTTCTCAGCTTCCACCCATATGCACCGAGGATCTGGATGGTACACACAGATAAGCTCTAGGCTACAGATTCAACCTGTTACGGTGATCCCATGTACTATAAATGAAAAATTATGTCGATGGTTGAGGAAAAACGTTGGGTAGAGACAGATAACCAGGCAAACTTTGAACAGCTTATTTATTTAGTTTACCTCGACTAAGACTCATTATTGAGGTGTTTGAATGAATTAGATGTTTTTCCAAACTCGTAATTCAAATTCAGATATATTGACTTTGGATCAGCAGAAAATTGGACGTTATGGAACATTCTCGATCGCCGTTGTTTTGTAAATTTCCTATATATATATAGCGGGTCATATGCGATAGGCGAGCCAGTCAGAAGTTAGTCTTATGAATAATAATAATAAATATCTTTATTTCTGGAGGATAATCACAGTGCAAAATAATACAAAAACAGAAATAACGTCGCCAGCAAGATGGGTCAAGTCAGAAAGTATGGCTGAGGTAATCAGCAATGGTATAAGATTTTATTTTCAGTAGAATCTTTTTAATTCACAGAGTTTATTCATTTGTTTGATACTGGTGGGGAGTTTGTTGAACATTTTAATGCTTTGATAGAAAGGGCTCCTCTCTGTAACAGTCTATGTTTTGGGTACACATAATCAAAATTCCTAGTGTTAAATACATTTTGTGGTAGACTATTTTCAAAAAGATGTTTGTTTCTAAAAAGGAATAATAAGAGTTCTTGTATATAGACTCCTACAAGTGTAAGTATTTTAAGACTACTGAATTTGCCTCTACATGATTCTCTTGAATTTAGTTTCAGCATGGTTCTTAAGGCTCTTTTTTGTACAATAAAAATTTGCTCTGCATTTCTACTACCTCCATAAAATATCCCATATCTACACACAGATTCAAAATTTGAATGATAGACCATTCGGATTACATCTATCAACGTACTGACCAATAACTCTCATCGAGTTCAACTTTTGACAAACATTTTGAATATGGCTGTTGAAACTCAGTGTGCTGTCTATGTGCAGACCTAGGAATTTGCACTCATTTTCTATTTTGAGTGAAATATTCGTCAGCCGTAGTTCTTGGGGTATGTCAAGCCCTGCATGGTTTGTTTTGAACATTACAGTTTTGGTCTTATTGTCATTCAATATAAGTTTGTTTCTCCTGATCCTTTGTGCTCGAGGCTCTCTTCAGATGGATATCAGACGGATATCTACTGCATAGACTAGCAAGTTTATCATCCATAATTTGTCATTGCAATTTCCACAAATTTCTCTAGATTATTAGAACAATAATAAGATCATGGCCAAGTTTACTCCTTGGTCCCCAGTATCAATTGATTTTATGTCTGATTCAGCTTTGGTCCTCCTTGTTAATTAACACCATTTGTTTCTACCTGATACATAAGATTTAAACCATTTCACGGGACCATATGCCATATGATTCCAGCTTGTGTGAGCTGTATGGTTCAAACAATCAAGCTTTGACAGGTCTAGAAATAATCCAATGCCAAATTGTTTTCTATATATATATATATATATATATATATATTATTATATATATATATATATATATATATATATTTATATATATATATATATATATATATATATATATATATATATTATATATATATATATATATTTACCTCGTTGCTACCTCCAAAATACATATATACGACGTACTTCCCTCATATATACCTTTCTTACCTCGATATCGGAGGTAACTACGAATCTCACATAATCTTTCACTACTGGTGATTACTATGCCATCTCTATCTATCGGCGAAAAAATGCATGGAGGTCATTCCGAGTGATGTATAACCTTAGATTCAGTCGCTGAGTTGAGCGATTTGCCACCAGCGCTAGTGTCGCTTTTATGCCGCGCAAATTGCCACACGTACTTCCCTCCTTATCACATAAAATATGTGGAATACAGTTTTTCCCGTTCTGGATGGCGCTTATTTCTTCCATGGAAATTTGCTTATATTTCTGATTTTGTGATTTTCGGCTGGATTTTGTTCAATTTTGGTAATAAGTATGGTGTTTTTCTCAAGTTGTAGCAAGATATTTTGAATGAACTGAAAAATTGCTGTATGTGTTGACTTCCCTTTCTGATATCCATGTTGCCACTTACTGATAATATTATATTGCATGAGTTCGAAAATTTTTGAGAATGAAGACAGTAGACTAATTGGTCTAAAGTTTTCTAGTTTAGAGGGATCCCCTTTTTTCAATATGGGTTTGAGCTTGAGTCAGGAGTCAGGAAAAACTCCATATTTGAGAGAATTGTTCACAATGTATACAATCGGGTCTATCATTTCTTCTATAACTAATTTTATAATTTTAGAGGGGACTTCATCATGTCCACTACTCATCTTATTTTTAACAATTTCTAAAATTTCATTTGCATTAGTTGGTGTTAACAGTATTGATTTGTCATTTGTTTCTGTAAAAACGTTTCATACTGTTGGTGCTTCAATAATTTGGAGACTGCACTTATCAAGAAGTTATTATAGTCGTTTGCTACAGATTTTGCATCTTTGTCCGACTGAATACCTTCTTGCCCCATGTGTTTATTTTCTTTAATATCTCTCACAACTTCCCATACCGCTTTAGATTTATTTTCGGATTGTTTTACTTTTGTTTTATAATTTTTTGCCCTACTCCGTTTCAATTTGCTGTTATATTCTTTTTTTACTTGATTATATGTTTCTTTGTACTTTTGGTCTGCCATGCTACAGACATAGAGAATATCTAATCTATTTTTACACACACTTCCTCCATGGCCGTTTTCTTGCTGTCTGCAGAAGTAGGAGACCAGTTTGAAGTCCTTCAACTTGTGTACCTCTAGTTGTGAGTTTGTTTTCCAGTGCTCTGTCAAACATAGAAAATGGCAGTTTACATGCTGTTTCAGCAGTTCCTGTATTTCCTCTACACAATTTCCTATTGATTGGACATTCTGGTGTATAATGCTGATATTGTTTTTTAAGTTCGTTTTTGTATGTTTTACCTTGCTATTTGACGTTCGTTTTTGATTGAGTTCTATTTCTGCTTTGTATCTTACTTTGTGTACCTTTGGGTCATTCAGGATGAAAAATCCATCTCTCGTTGTCGACTAAGAAATTCCTTGTGTACCCACATTTCTTGGCCAGAATTCGGCTCGGTACATTTCTTCCAACTTTTTGAATGTTGAACAATGTAATTGTGAACAAGCACCTAGAGTATACTATTGAGTTGTAAAATATAAAAGAAAATAGTGTGTTCTTTCTTCATGAGGTTCATTAAAACAATACAGTTTTTTATTTTTTTATTTCTGTTCTATGCATGGTAATTATGTGCCACATCTCTGTCTCTCTCTAGCATAGCCTGCAAAGCTTCTGAGCAAAATCATTCATTCTGACTGAATAACAACCCATCAACATTTTGAAAAGGTCTTTGTGGAATTCTTCACATGACATGAAGTATTGCCTTGAGTGTTCAAGAATTTGGATTGGTTTGATCATGCCAGCCTTTTCTGAAACTGGTTCTGGAATCCAATGGTTGTCTTGGAGTGGCTCCGAACTGGAAATATTAATAATAAAACACTATTTAAATAGGTTCAATAAAATATAAGTAGTGTGTTGTTTGGGAATAAAGAGAAAAAATGGTTTGAAAAAATCGTCAATAAATATTTTTGGTGAAAAATATGTTGTCTATACCTATATTTAATATGTGTCATTATCATTTTTAGTTTGGGAATCAAATTGAATGCCCGAAAATCAATTGATTACAAAGGCGGTGCCATGAAAATAATTTTTTAAGATGAAAAAAGAAATCAAACATTCTCCAAACCCTTGTGTTCAAAGGAAACCAATTGTTTATTTATTTTTTTCATTAAGACTTCGCTCCCCTCTTTCATATATTTTTTTCACTTTTATCCTTGTATCATGTTGCTCGCTAGATTTTCCAACTTACGAACGGTCACTTAAATTCAACTCTCTCAAACTACTAAGGAATATAATTTAGAATTTCTGAGAAAGTGCTATGACACGCAGTCGTGGATAGTCATAAAGTAAATTTTCCTCCTACAATCAATGAATCTTGTTTATTTAGTATATCTCTTGAAAGGGTATTGTGAAATTTTGATAATTAATTGAGGAATTTATAAGCATTATTACATGAAATGTTGATCTATTCAGCAATTGCAAATGATAATATTTTTTGGTTTAATAGATTGAACTGTGAGAATTTTTTTTTGAACTTCAATGAGTGCATATATTTCCCAACAACGGATAACTCAACTGTTCATTTTGAATATCAATTTCGTTTTCAGACTTTAATAGAATATAATCAATATGGGTTGCTTTTTTGGGGCTATTTCGATCATTTTTCACACGGTATTTTCGTACCTTTAAGTTATGTTTCTATTCATAACCTCCATAAGTTGGAAGACACATCGTATTGGTGTCCAGAATCCTATGACTTTGAACGTTAAATTTGAGTAAAAAAAAATACCTTTATTGACATAGAAAAGGTCATCATATCTCCTGAAGTAATTGGGAGCACAAAGTTTATGCTCAGTGAGAGATTGTGCAAGTAGGTAACCCAAAATTGTGAAAATCGTTGGAGACTATAAATTTACCCAAAAATCAAACTATATATCACAACCGAAACTTTTAGGACCAGGCTTCGATTTGAACTCCAGAACAGTACTTCGAAAATGGAATATATTATGCATTATGCGTCAACACATTCTAAGCTCTGTCGTTAATTCATTTGAAGTGCAAACAAAATCCTTAGAATTTATGCTTGGTTTATGCAACGTTCCCAAGAACTAAGCGAACTAATAACTGAGGATTCAACACTAGCAAATCAATGAGCGCGTTTATGGAACCCCTAGTACAAGAACTAAGAACCATGACTAGAAAGTTGCCCAACTTTTAACTAAGAACTTTGGTTCTTAGTTAAAAGTTGGCAACTTCTATCATGTCTTTACTAGGGTTCCATAAACGCTATTGATTTGCTAGTGTTGAATCCTGATTATATTCGCTTAGTTCTGGAACGTTATAAACTAAGGTTTAATTATCGGAAAAAAAGTCCCACTTATTGATTCCATAAACTTTTAAAATGTGTTATATTAGCAATTTCACTCACCTGCATTGGTTCGGCAAAAAATCGACATCCTGTGACTGACCACACAACATACAAACACGATCCATTTCAATGAATACAAAACATTGGTAATTATAACTGAGTTTTGCAGAAATAACAATTCACAAATCATAACCTCAATCGGATTGAAAAGCATTCAAATTTTCCAATTGGTTGGAAGTTTCATAAGTTATATGTCCGTATTCCGCATCAGTGTGCAGGTTGCCTAAGGTTGGCGAATGCATTTTGTAATGGCCAAACAGATCCAATTCGTTGAACTATGTCAATTTGTCACCATCTATTGTGAAAAATTTGAAGTAGGACGCGGGAATCTCTACTAAAAAGTCTAAACAAAATCGAATCAGTACATACACCAGGGTTTCTAGGCATCTTAGTGAGGTTCATTAAAGAAAATACAGTTTTATTTGGGAAGTGTTTTTAATATTGCCTTTTTAAGTTAAATTTAAAAAAAATTTGAACAAAAAACCATTCAAATCTTCGGATTTCATAACTGAAAAAAAAAAATTGTATCAATTTCCAATCAACGAGTCCATCAAAATTCCTTTTAGGTACACTGAATGGAAAATATACCAATATGTTTGTTCTACATACATATACAATTATGCGACAAAAGTAAAATATCCTCAGTCATCGATACATCTACATTTTTCAATGTGCCTAAGTATATATCGGAAATATTATTATGAGTATTTCCTTGAAAATTATGTCGACGGTTGACGAAAAAGATTGTTGGGTAGAGACAGATAACCAGGCAAACTTTGAACAGCTTATTTATTTAGTTTACCTCGAGTTCGACTCATTATTGAGGTGTTTGAATGAAAACTCGTAATTCATATTCAGATATATTGACTTTGGATCAGCAGAAAATTGGACGTTATGGAACATTCTCGATCGCCGTTATTTTGTAAATTTCCTATATATAGCGGGTCATATGCGATAGGCGAGCCAGTCAGAAGTTAGTCTTGTGAATACTGTTGAACAATGTAATTCTGAACAAGTATTGATGATCGTGGAAGCGTGAAATATATTTTCGTCGACAAAAATGTATTGAAGACCTAGTGAATGCGATGTCTCCCCTGCGTCAATGTTACGAATGATTTCTGGTGAGTACTCTCTTTTGGAAAACATTCTTCTTTGCCTCATTCATCTTTATGAGTTCTTAATTAAGACTGGAATAGAAAATCAAATAACTATCGGAATGAAAATGCAAATTTTCAATTTCAGATTTGTTTTTTGAGTTAGGGCTTTTTCAGAATATCTATCAGATGTAGTTCAATGTCCAGCGTGGCTTTAGCCAAGGAAGTAGTTGTTTTCTGTTAGACATTCACAAAAAATAACTTCATTTTAATCGTGGATTTTTCAATTCACAGAAAAATCTTTCTATCAATATTCAATTGAGAATGTTTCCCTTTTCAACATGAATACCCCACAAGAGGTTATCTTGACGATGGAAGATAGTGACTAAAGTTTATCTTTCAGTCGCAGATGATTCCACATCTGATTTTATGAACATCCTGTTCATATTTTCAACAAATCAATATACCATTGAGTTGTGAAATATAAAAGAAAATAGTTTGTTCTTCATGAGTTTCGTTAAAAAAAATATAGTTTTGTAATTTTTTAATTGGGTTAATAAAATATTATACCTTCCTGTCATTGTGATTGTGAACATAAGCATTTTTCATCACCTGAAACTTAGTCTTGACGAGTTCTAACTCGCATGTTATATTATGTCTAAATTTAATTTTAACTCTTCATAAAATGTAGTTTTCACATTTTTTCCCTTTGTATTCTACCTTGTTGCCAAACTCCTGGTTTCTAAGTCACCTAGAAGTGGTCTGAAACTTAGAAATGACGCGTTCCAACTAATGTTATATTATGACTGAATTTTATTTTCCATAATCTGCAGTATTCAGCTTTTTCTCTACGAATACGCCTAATGATCTACTTTGATGCCGAATGTCAATAGGTTTTTGATGAGTGAGTCAGTAAGTGATAAAAATGGCACTTTTAAGACTTTAATAACTCAAGAACTATAACAGGTCTATTGATGAAATTTGGGATTCTAGGTGCCATTAGATATGCAAGATATTTGTAGGTCGAGTTATTGGAAGGATCAAAATTAGCTCGAAATGGTTCGTTAATATACACACTGCCGCCGCGTCGCTAGGACAATGTGGTGTGTCTAGATAATTTTCACATTACGAAAAGTGCGCTTCTCGAGAGACTCAATACTGGATAATCATAAAAACTTCAAAAAGGATATTCTCTTTATTAGAAAAAGTATGAATATCAAAATGGTTTCAATGAATTCCTTCAGAAAATCCTTTATTCGTATTTTTATATGCTTAATGAGTATGAAGGCTGCACTAAAAGAGAAAAATGAAAACTGGGGACTCTGGTACTCATGCCCAGTTAAATAATTTATAAAAAGAAATAACCATTATCAAGTTCTATCACTTGCACCATTAACTCTCGAAGGAATGCATAATTATCTCAGGCTGTTTTAATTAATGACCTAATACGGTTGAAGAATAAATCATCGGTCGCGGTGAATCACAGGAGAAATCCTTCCCCTGTTATTAATAAATTGAATCGTAAATGTCGCCGACACTTCAATGAATCTATGCCGACCGCACATAAAAATCTATAAATACATCATCAGAAGGGCGGTCTCTTTGAAGCATTCTTATGCGCTAGTAAAATAAAACAATTAATGAGATCACCTAAAATCACGAATGAAATTAATGGAATAACACAAACGAGAGAAGGGAGCCGAGGATATATATAAAGAAACTTGAATCTAACAAAAAAAGAGTAATCATTCGACAGTCATCAGATATACTTGACTCCATGTACGCGAGCATTTAATTAGAAATAGTTCTTACCAGTACATTTATATTCAATGCTGAAATAAGTGAAGTAACACATACAAGTAATTCAAGATAATTCATATTGAAGCGAAATTGGTTGCATCATTAATCTCTACCTTAGTGCGAAATAAGTTATTGTTCAAAAAGTAATCTACAATGTCAAATCGGCTCTACCAATATAATAACTACCGGTTCATCATCTGTTTATTAGTGCTACCATAAATCTGGCATATTTTATATGCCAATTTCATAATCCCTATTCACAGTCCAGGAAAAGTAACTAGATAAATTCAAGATGCGAAAGTAAATAATAAAATCGTAATAATCCAAATTAATGAAAGCCGCGAGTAAATTAATAATGTCTACAAGTTTGATTAAAATTTAATGTGTGTGCAAGTGATTACCTGAGAATTACGTAAGTACGTTGTAGGGTCAAGTTTGGAATGTCGATTCTCCAAGTCCATTATTCCTAAATATTTTGGTTATTATCTTATACAGGGGTATGCATTATACCTTGGTTGAAAGTATAAAGAATAGAGATAAATAATGATTTAATGAATACCCTTTTGTAGACCAAAACTTGACAGACTATCATCCTCTATAATTTATTTGTTAGTGAAATAGCTTACTCTGTTTTGATTGGTTATGTTGTACAATCCTGTATGTATTTAAAGATTAGATTAATTTTATCCATTTTTATTTCACCATTCCAGTGCATTATTTCAGGTGAATTCGAATAATAGTAAGGTCTGTAAATCTGAATTACAAATGAACAACCCACGCTCAACAATCTCTCAGGGTAGAGAGGAAGACTAAAGCCGCTCTCAGATCTTCTTCTATTTTAATCGAAATTCTCTTTGATTAATAACTCCCTTGGCGATTAAGATCTCCCTTTCGATACATACTTGGGGTAATTATTAAAACCAAAAGCCAGCTACCCCATTCGGGAGTCGGTTAGGTACATTATTAATTAATGCCCTGAATGTAGAGCAGCCGCGACATTTGGCTGGTCCGAGGCGGAGTGTCAATAAATAACACCCCGTATAGGGTCGCCCACAACAGCATATATAACATTAAATAAACAAACATTGCACGTCCTTACCATTCTTATATTGTTCTCGTTATTTCAAATAAAGTCAGTCTACTTGTAAATATTTCCATTCTAATTCGAAATAATTGTGGATTCTTAACGAATTACTCTAGGGGGTAGGGAAATGCTTGAAATATACTCACCAAAAATTTCGTCTCTCAAATTCTTCTGTTTTCTGCAAGGAAAAATAAAATTCGATGATAATATATTTCCAATTAGGCCAATCAATAGAGATTTTCTGCTCTATTGATTCTGTGACAAAAATACTACCAGGAAACCGACTGTGCCATCAGAAGAAACAAAGTTTTTGACTTGTAACTTGAAAACTAATAAAGCAATCTCGATACTCATAATGAACGAATTGTAGGGAGTTGAAATGCAAAAAAATGAGCCCAAACGCGATTAGATCGGATTATTAGTAACGGAGAAAAACCGAAAAAAATCAGCTTTTTTAAAAATTTATTACTCCGCCACTTTAGAACTTATAGTACAGGCTTTCCACGACATAGTAGTGATGAATATGTTCTTCATGTGTGAAAATCTCAGGTATTGTCGCATTATTAGTTTTGGCATAATTGAAATCTGAATTTTTTTAATGCACTTTAATGGAGGAGACCTGGATGCGTCATATGTGGTCCGGTGTCAATTTTTCAAATATATTTCGAGAGAAGAAATATATTACTACAAAACGTATATTCTCATTTACGTTAATGCAAAATAGGTGAAAAATACTTGCAAACATGACCGAAAATGGGCAAGTGCGTGAAAGCGGCTGAGTAGTGGGGGTAGAGCAGCAGACGCGGGGAACCGTATGTATATTCATAGAAGCACGCTGTTATCCATTATGAATCTGCGGCTCTAACCCCACTCCTGAGCCGCTTTCATGCACTCGCTGGTTTTCGGTCATGTTTGCAAGTATTTCTCACCTATTTCGCAGCATGAGAATAGTCATTTTGTAGTACTATACTTCAACTTTCAAAATCTTTCAGAACTATCGAAATCGGACCACCTATGACCCATCCAGGTCTGCTGCAACAAAGTGCATTAAATAAACTAATAATCCAAACAGCCTGACTTTTTCACACATAAAGTACATATCAATCAACACTATGTCGTGGAGAACTTGCGTCAAAACTTGAAAAATGGTAGTGTTATGAATTAAAAAAAACGCAGATATTTTCCGGTTTTTCCAGTTTTTCTCCGTTACTAATGATCCGATTGAGTCGTGCCTGGGCTCATTTTCTTTGAATTTTGATTCTCTATAATTCGAGAGAATTGTGATTGCTTCATTAGTTATCAAGTTACAAGTCAAAAACGATAAAAATATTGAAAAAAATGCTTCTATATGTTTATGACAAATTAAACAATGACAGTTGGGAGTAGGAAACATAACAGGACATAACTATCGTATGATGGCACAATCGGTGTCCTGGTAGTATTTTTGTCACGAAAAAACCTCTATTGATTGATCTCAATAGCAATAGCAATAATTATTCCAATAATTCCAGTCCAGTTCATAACAAACATTACATTCTCCCGATGTTTGTTGCTCTTCGCAAACGAATAATTCTGAGTTTATTTTCCTGAGAGGTTTCTGGGTAGTGTATCACTTTATATAGAGGAGACCCTTTTGATGACTTTTTCCCTCATACTATTTCAACCAATGATCTGTCGGCATTTTTCAAATTTTGACCAAAACTGTCAAAATTCAGCGGCAAAATTTGCAAATCATCCCTTATAAACGTACTTCCGTTCTTTCGAACAAATTGAGGCTAATATTTATAATATAACACCCATAAATACAGTTACATCCAATAACTCAATTTGGAGACAATTTGAGGAGTTCTGCAGTGAGCAGTATATCCAAAATGTTAACGGACTACGCATATAACATGAAGAAATCTAATGGTGAGGACTATACAGAAAGTTGCATGAAAAGTATATGGAATACAACAGCAAAGATGTCGGCCCGAGATTTTGATCATGCAATTTGCCTCGGGATATTACTCAAGCAACAATCTTTCGATCAATAATTTTTCCCTTGATATATTGCTTCCTTCCAGTAGGTCATATTTAATTCTCGATCTTGTATTATTATATGTATAAGAACTAAAAGTACAATTGTTCAATGAATATAATAAAGAAAGCCTATATATCATTTTGAAAATAAATATGGTTATATTAGAACAACAAAAATAATTTATATTACAACAAATAGTAAAAACAAATAATCATATTATTTAACTGGTAATAGTTGAAGTAAGGTGGGTAAGTAAGTATTTTAGAAGTAATCAAAAAACAAGTAGGTAGTAATTAGTAGATTTCAGCCACAAAAAATTAAAATAAAAACTTTTTAACAAAAAATTAAACCGACGAAATACGGAACTGAAAAGTAAAAAATAAAATAAACCTTCTTAGTCTCAATAACTAAGCTCCTAAACTAATGTAAGTAACTAATTTTGAGTCGGCACCAAACGAACAATCAACGAAGATCATTAAATTACTTCAAAAAAATTATCAGAATATCACCGCGCAACTCGATGCCATCATTTTACGCCTTACCTAATTCATTTGCTTGTTTGTTTGGCGCCGACTCAAAATTAGTTACTTACATTAGTTTAGGAGCTTAGTTATTGAGACTAAGAAGGTTTATTTAATTTTTTACTTTTCAGTTCCGTATTTCGTCGGTTTAATTTTTTGTTAAAAAGTTTTTATGTAGTACCAATGTTATAAGCAAAACCCGATAAAAAATTGAATAATGTGGTACCATCTATTATGCAAGTACGCGCGCACTGTAATGTTACAGAGTTCTGAATTTTATGGGCATATGTGTTATTCTTTAGTAATGAGTAAATAATAGAGATGACTCTGGCTTTCAAGTTGCCGATTTATCTGATTGGGATTGGGTTCTCCTGTCTTAGATATTGCTTATTCTTCTTGGGTTTTACTGACAGTGAAGAGTGAAATAAGTTTGCAGATTATTTTGTATTTCTATTTGGTTTGCATCTTTTGAAGTTTTTATAATGGAAGAAGGAGAAACTAGTTGAAAAGGGAAACATTTTCAATTAAATATTGATAGAATAAAGATTCCACATCTGATTTTATGAACATCCTGTTCATATTTCCAACAAATCAAGAGAAACTAGTGTATTAGAAATTAGCACAGGAAGTAGGGAGAGAAAGACAAATGAGACGAAACGACAGAAGGCACAAAAGCAAAGGTAAAACATCAAGATAATGTTTTTGCGATCAATTTTTTTACAGTATCTGTTTGTTTTTAGATATCATTGTAGCAATGCTGATTTGGATAACTTTGAGAAAGTTTGCAATCACAATGGTCTACATATTGTTGCGACATAATTGCAGTAAGTGACGTAGGAGCCATTCGAAGTAAAGTTTTTAAAACAATATTAAAATAGAACGGGACACCAAATTGTGCCACTACATATCCGTAGTGCCAATTAAAAGAAAAAGACCAACAGAGAGGAGACAGTCCAGGAGCCGTAATTTTTCTGTTCACTATTTTCTCCCTAAAAGAGTTACGAAGAGAAAAATACAAGTATGTCAGGCGTTTTTCTAGAAATGTTTGAACATGAAAAAAGTTCAAATAAATTCTATTACTAAGGCATTATCTGTAGGTAACATTCCGAAAGAAAAACGAGGTGGCGATCATTGTATCTATCAAATCTTTTGACAAAAAAATTCAAGTAAGAGAGTGTTATATATTTATTTGAATTTCATTAATTTATAGAATCTTACTGTAGATTATTTTGATATAGATGTTTCCATGAAAATAAAAAGAAATATAAGTGTTTTTGAAAGTTGACAAGGGTTTCATTTGATTCCATTAGAATTTATAATATTACTTGACAAACATAAAAGAAATATAGAAAGAAGAAAGAAACATTGGTCCTTTGAGCTAGCAAATTGAGTCAGAAGAGAAAATGTCCTCTGAAGGAAGTATATCCCAAGTTCTTAGATCCGGAAGGAAATTGATGACGGGAGATGTCAAGAAGACAGATGAAAATCTCAAGTCAAGAGACAACTTGGACATGGGATCCGATATATCCAAGAGAGAAAAAAGCAAGAAATCTACGGTAAGGAGCTCTGTAAGAAAAACTGAAAATACAAGCCGATATAGAAGCCCATGAAAAATTGGATAAGATCGAAGAAGAAAAAAAAAAAAAGTTACAACGACTAAAGAGAATGCTGCAAAAAAAATGTTAGAGTTGGAGTTGAAAAATACATTGATATCAGACGAATCTGAATCCAATGAAGAAAAATCTAAATTATTTTTGATGAACAATAATTAAATAAACAAATTAAACATATGATAATGGATCTTATGAAAAATTTGAAAACTGCGAAAAGGGAGAAGAGGCTAGACAAACAGAAGTTGACTCCAAGGAGAAACCCAATAGATTTGAAGAACGATTATCTACACGACAGAATACACCGAAACCTGAAGAAAAACAAGAAAAACTCAAATCAGCAGAAAATAAATTCTTGGAAAAGATCATAACCAGGCAGTCACTCAACAAAGATCTTCCTTATTTCGCCGGAAATCCCCTCGAATGGCAGAATTTCATTACACAGTTCCAAGAAACTACTGAACTATGCCAATTTTCAGACAGGGAAAATATGAGTAGGCTTCAGAAATGCCTGAAAGGAAAAGCAAAAGAAACAGTGCATACCTTATTGAATTTTCCTAATGAGCTGAAAGATGTTTTGCAGTTGTTGGTAAGAAGATTTGGAAGGAAAGAAGATATTATTGAACAAATATTCACTCAGTTGAAACATACCAAACAAGTGCGGGAAGAAAATTTGGAAAATATAGTTGAACTTTAGAACACTTTACAGAACATGACAGTGTGTTTAGAAAGCCTGAATTGTGAAGAATATCTGATAAATCCTCAAATTCTTAGGGAACTGATTGATAAGATGCCGTTGAATCTAAGAATGAATTGGGGTATCCATGTGAAATCACAACAGAAAAAAGTCGTTTCCATCAAAGACTTCTCTCTATGGCTAGAGGAATTCACGCAAACCATTAGCTACATGCAATTGTTAACCGATAAAAAAGACAGAAAGCAAAAAACCATTCTGACAACGAATTCTTATGAAAAATCCAGATTTTGTTCATTTTGTAAGAAATCTGATCATTATCAGTTGATAATCTGTGAAGAGTTTAAGAAAGCAGATGTTGCCAGCAGGTGGAAATTCGTAGTTGATAAAAAACTGTGCTTTTGTTGCCTTTTTGGAAACCACAAAACTAGTTATTGCAAAAAGAAGCAGTTATGTAACATAAATGATTGCAAAAGTAAACGCATAATACATTATTGCACAATCCAGATAACATTTCTCAGAATTCTCACGAAAATACCTGTCCACAGAAAGAATTACCATGCTCGTCATCTCGAGTCAACAAAAAATTCGGTTTTACTGAAAATCGTACCTGTTACCCTGGAAGGTCCGAATGGAACTATAGAAACGTGTGCTCTTTGTGATGAGGCATCCACAATCACCATCATAGAGGAAGAAATCGCAAATGTTCTGGGATGTGTTGGAGAAAAAAAACCACTAACGATGAAAGGGACGGATGACACCATCAAGAAGGAAAGTGGATCAAGAAAAGTATTTGTACGAATAAAAGAAAAACATGGAAAAAAGCAATTCGCGATCAGAAATGCAAGAACTATGAAACATCTACAATTACCAAGACAAACAATAAATGTTCAGAATTTAAGAGATGATTACAGATTCATGAAAGATATCAATATTGAAAATTTTCTTGATATGAAACCAACTATTTTGATAGGACAGGACAACTGGCCACTGATGTTTGGAAGAGAAGTTATTTATGAAAACTGGAACGGTCCAGCTCTCTCGAAAACTTTGCTTGGTTGGATAGTACACGGAAATGTACCTCTTGAATTTCAGTTGGATAGTAATTATACACTACATATTCGTGAAATGCTAACTCCTGATGAAGAACTCCATAACATGGTCAAGGAAAGCTTTTCCATCGAAAATGCTGGTTACTGTGAGAAGAAAGATAGCTTAACGGATGAAAAGTCTAAAATTCTCATAGAAAAGACCACTAAAAGAATAGGAGAAATGTGGGAAACAGGACTTCTTTGGCAGAATGATAACATCAAACTACCTGAAAGCAAATTTTCAGCAATGAAACGACTGAAGCAGATAGAAAGAAAAATGGACGAAGACAAAACATTTTGTGAAAGCTACAAATCGAAGATTGATGAATATTTGAAGAAGGGTTATGCTAGAAAATTATCCTATGAAGAAAGCCTGAAAACTTCCAACAAAACATGGTACCTACCACATTTTGCGGTTTATAATGAAAACAAACCAGGAAAACTTCGTTTGGTCTTTGATGCAGCTTCGAAAAGCCATGGAGTAAGCCTGAATAGTTGTCTCATGAGTGGACCCGATCTATTCAACAACCTTTTAGGCATTTTGTTCAAGTTCCGAGAAAAGCATATTGCCTTCGCTGGAGACATCAAGGAAATGTTTTTGCAGATAAAAATAATCGAAGAAGATCGAGATGCACAAAGATTCCTTTGGAGAAGCGAAAGATGAGATATTAAACCTGAAACTTACGAAATGACTTCGATGATTTTTGGAGCAGCATCTTCTCCATGCTCTGCACAAGCAGTTAGAAATAAAAATGCCCAAGAATTCATTGACAGATTTCCCGAAGCAGTGACAGCTATTTTGACAAAACACTTCATGGATGATTATTTAGACAGCGTCGACACAGAACATGAGGCATTGACAAGAATACGAGAAGTTATAAATATCCATCTACAGGGTGGTTTTCAAATGTGCAATTGGGTATGTAATTCCAGAAAAGTTTTGGAGGGATTACCGGAGGAGATCACTTACACATCGATGAAAGATTTATCTGGACCTACATCTTCGCCTATAGAAAGAATCTTAGGGCTATGGTGGGACCCTAACCAAGATATTTTCAGGTTTGAGAACAGTTTTGGAAAAAATTTCTCAAAAATTCAGGAATTCGGAAGAACTCCAACAAAACGACAAGTATTGAGGATAGCTATGTCAGTATTTGATCCACTGGGATTTCTGAACACTGTCATGGTTCAAGTACGAATACTTATGCAAGATATTTGGCGTTCAAAAATACAATGGGATGCAAAACTTAATGAAAATTTGATGAAGAAATGGTATGATTGGTTGGAACTGGTAAAAAAGTCGAGTAAATTAGAAATTCCTCGATGTTATTTTACCTTCAGATGTACCAATACTGATCTTCATGTATTCTGCGACTCAAGTGAAAAAGCATATGCAGCAGTAGCATATTTTCGAATAGAAAATAATGGAAAAATTGAAACATCTTTCATAGCTTCTAAAGTACGGGTGGCTCCTTTAAAAACAATTTCAATTCCGAGATTGGAACTTCTAGCCGCAGTATTGGGAGCACGGCTAGGTGATTTTATACAGCGACAACATGACTTTCATGTAAGGAGAACCATATACTGGAGTGATTCAAAAACAGTTATACTTTGGCTGAGATCAGATTCCCGAAATTACAAACAATTTGTAGGACTGAGAGTAGAGGAGATCCTAGAAAAAACGAAGAATGGAATGTAGAGATGGGTGAACACAAAACAAAACATAGCCGATGAAGCCACTAAATGGAATAAGCCCTGAAGATATTCAGAACTGGTTGACGGGACCTTCCTTCTTGAGAAAACCAGAAGAACAATGGCCAAAAGAAAATTTTCGAAATGAAGTATGCAGTTTGGAAGAAAGAAAATTTGTGGCTGTAGTCACAGTGCAAAGTTCTTGTTTACCAGATTTGAAAAGATTTTCTAAATGGACCAAACTTGTTAGAACTACAGCTTGGATTTTTCGATTTATAAATAATATCAAAACCTCAACAGAAAGGAAACAAGAGCGAAAGACAGTTAGTGGGTTATTACCAGAAGAAATAGACATAGCTGAAAAGAAATGGATAAAAATTGCCCAAAAAGAAGATTTTGAATCGGAGATTGAAGATATGAGGAAATTGAAGAAAGTAACGAAAGAAAGCCGATTATATCAGTTAACACCATATTTGGATGAAGAAAACATCATAAGAATGTCAGGAAGATTGAAACATGCTCCAAATTTAGATGATAATTACAAAAATCCAATTATCCTACACCCAAAAAATGAATTAACGAAGTTACTCATCAATTTCTACCACGAAAAGAATTTTCATCAAGGACAAGAAACGGTAGTAAATATGCTCCGAGAGAAATATTGGATTCTTTGCGAGACACTCCTCAAGAGGATAGGGTTGATATAGCCACGCACTATATGCTATTCGATGGCGGTTATTGAGAAGGGTATAAAGGCATGTATGTTCAATGCGAATGGAGTTGCTGGGAAGTTTGCGCTTCTCAGGAACTTCATTCAAGAACATTCTATTGATATGATGCTTCTGTACGAGACTAAACTCAGACAGGAACACAATTTAAAATTCAGAGGGTTCACAACTGTCAGGGCCGACAGGCTGGGAGGGAATAGAGCCGCGGGAGGTGTCGCGATACTTATCAGAAATGAGATACCTTTCATGGAAATCGACAGACGCAATTCTAACATAGAACACGTAGGCATCAAAATGAGCGATGGCACAACTATTTTTGCGGTCTAGAATGCGCCGTGGAATAGGTTCACGTGCAAGATTTAGACAGTCTGTTTAGTACTGCCAATAAGGTGATTCTGGCTGGTGACTTGAACGCGAGACACTCGGAGTGGAACGGTGGGCCGACCAAAGCGAGTGCAAACGGAGTAACGCTACTGAATTTTATTCCACGAACAATGAAGTAATAGTGGAAAGAAGCAGAGACAATACACACTACCCATTCAATGGTATGTCGTCGACGACTATTGATTTGGTTGTTCAAAAGAATGTTAGAGGAATAGGTGAATTGACTGCAGTGCACGAATTAACATCCGATCACGTGCCGGTCACATTCAACCTAAACCAAAAACTGTATCCCAAAATACCCAAAACCAGATATGAAAATTTCCCTATACCTCCTCCAGTTACAACCATAATACTATGGTTGTAACTGGAGGAGGTATAGGGAAATTGTGAATAACATCACTTTCATAAATAACAATATAACAAAAGATGAAATAGAATACGAAACCAATAAATTTGTTAAGATACTCCAGATTGCTAGGGAGAAAACAACCAAAAAGATAGTCGTAAGGCGTGACAAGCTTGTTATTCCACCAAACATTAGAGAGCTCATTAAATTAAAAAACTCGGAGAGAAAGAAATGGCAAACCTCTAGGAACCCACGCCACAAGGAGCACTTCCTGAGGCTGGGACGAGAAATTAGTGAGCTCATAAACGAACACATAAACAACAGGTGGAATCTCAAGCTTGAGAACCTTAACGTTTGGGACCATTCACTATGGGACACGGCGAAAGGTTTCCAAAGGAAAAGAGAGCCGATTCCCGCCATGGTGGGTGGCCCTGGGCGTTCGGCGACAGAACCTTTGGAGAAGGCTGAACTGTTCGGGGAATATTTCAGTAGCGTTCACGTCATAGATGCTGATAGCACAGACGAGCATACCAGAATAACGAATGCCGCAAACAATATTAGAGAAACCCCTCCGGCAATGTTGATACCCTCAGAACTACAAAAAGTACTTACAAGTTACGAAGAAGTTCTGGGGGTGATCAATAAGTTGCCGAGGAACAAGGCACCGGGCCTCGACAAGTTGGACGCCGTCCTGCTCAAGAATCTCCCGCGAAAGTCAGTAGTCCAGTTGATTTACACAATTAATGTGATCATAAAATGGCAGTATTACCCAGACTGTCTGAAGAAAGCAGAAATCGTTCCCCTGTTAAAACCAGGCAAAAGTAAAAACAGCATCGACAGCTATAGGCCTATTTCGCTTCTCAGCGTGGTGGCCAAGGTAGTCGACAAGATCCTTCTGAGTCGTGTTGTGAGCTTTGAGGAAAGGCGGAAAATCATCCCGCCTGAACAATTCGGGTTCAGGAGAGGTCATTCAACTACCTCGCAAGTAGCCCGGGTTGTTCACGGGGTGAAGGAAGCATTCCACAGGGACCACAACACTTATGGTTCTGTTGGATACAAAGAAAGCATTTGATACGGTCTGGATTGAAGGGCTTATCATTGAAATGGCAGAGGCAGGCATGCCTTTATACCTAACGAAAATCCTAGATTCGTACCTGACTGGGCGGACATTTAGGGTTAACGTAAATGGAACTATCTCGCCAGAGTATACAGTTGGAGCAGGGGTCCCACAGGGGTCCTCCTTGTCACCAATCTTGTATTCCCTGTATACATATGACTTCCCGACCTTCGCTCGGACGAGTACGGCCATGTTCGCGGATGACACCGCGATCTATGCCCACTCGTTCCAGAGCGAAGTGGCTGCTAAACAGCTCCAGATTCATCTGGATCGGTTGGTCATGCCATATATGGGGAAGAACAAGATTAAGCTCAATTCTGAGAAAACAGAGGTCATCAACTTCACGAGGAAACTCACCAATGTGAAGATCCTCGGGAAGCTGAGGATTGGAGAAAGCAAAGTGACGGAGAGGCCCTCAGTGCGATACCTGGGAGTGCAGCTGGACAAGCGTATGAGCTTGCATAAGCATATAGGGCTGGCATTACAGAGGGGAGCGGCCGCGATAAAGCGAACGTATCCCCTCATTGCACGTAATTCCAGCCTGTCATTAAATAATAAGCTTCGAATATACAAGCAAATCATTAGACCAGCAATAACATACGCTTGCCCGGTATTTTGTAGCCTTTCTAAAACGCAGATGTCGAGACTGGAAAGGTTGCAAAACAAAGCACTCCGTATTGTTACAAATAGTAACAGATACATCCGGCTGGATGATCTGCGTGAGATAGCAAACGTCGAAAAACTGGAAGATTTTATAATCAAAATATCGGATAAATTTTATAGACATCACATCCCTAAGAGTCCGCTCACAGCAGCAATCACCAACATACGAGCCGACCAAAGAAGGAAGCATGGTGTGATTTATTAAAACCTAGAACTCTACAGGGAGATAGAGTAGGAACCAGTTTGAAATTCGAACGAAATAAAACAATAGTAAATAACCCAATTGGGTAATACCTTTCAAAAACACCATTCCCATTAGCTGGTTTATTTTTTCCAGATTAAATAAAGCCTAATTACAACAACTCTACTCTCAACACTTATTTTCTCAATTTTCATACAAAATATATAAGCGAAAGACGCATAAGTCTAGGCAGGAGGCGTCTATATATTTTACTTACCAAAACATAAAAAGACATATGAAATCCTCAGGCGCCCTTACCACCCACCACCCGAAGGAGGAACCGGAAATTGAATGTAAATAATGTAAATAGTAATTAGTCTAGTTATGTAAGAGAGATGTGTATATACTGCTAATAAATACTTTTGGATTGGATTGGTTACGAGCGACCATTCACGAATTGCGGAATCGATTATTTTGGGCCCATGCTGGTAACAATTGGCAGAAGGCATGAAAAACGATATGGGGCACTATTTACATGCCTGGCAATAAGAGCCATTCACATAGAAATGGCACATTCCTTGGGAACAGATTCGGCAATATTAGCTATCAAGAGAATGATTTCTAGGAGGGGATGCCCAAAGAAGATGTAGTCGGATAATGGGACAAACTTGCGAGGAGCCGACAGAGAAATTCGAACTTTTTTGGATGCACTGGACCAAAACGTAATTTTGGATGAACTCACAATGAGAGGAATTTCATGGAATTTTTCGCCAGCGACTGGGGCACATTTTGGTGGAACATGGGAAAGGCTCATCAGATCGGTGAAGGTATCACTGAAAGTGATTTTGAAAGAAACAGCTCCCAGAGAAGAAACACTCCAGACGATTTTGACTGAAATTGAACATTCTGTTAACAGCCGACCCCTCTGACATGGATATCGGAGAATCCTTAAGATGCGGAGTGCATTACACCAAACCATTTTTCGATTGGTAGCCCTTGTGGATCTCCAATCTTGGGTAGATAAGTGGCAATTGACTTGAAAAAACAATGGACCATACCTCAAAATCTTGCAGATAATTTTTGGAAAAGATGGTTGGGGGAATATCTTCCTACCATAAATAAAAGATCGAAATGGTTCAAAGATCCTGAAAATTTAAAAGTTGACGATTTAGTTGTCATTGCTGACTCGAATAATCCTCGAAATTATTGGCCAAAAAGACGCATAATTGCAGTACATCCCGGTCATGATGAAAGAGTCAGAGTAGTCGACGTTCAAACAGCCTCAGGAACATACAGGCGACCAGTTTCCAAATTATGTAGACTTAGTTAACACTTTTTGGGGTGAAGAATGTTATATAATTTATTTGAATTTCATTAATTTATAGAATCTTACTGTAGATTATTTTGATATAGATGTTTCCATGAAAATAAAAAGAAATATAAGTGTTTTGAAAGTTTTTATTTGATTCCATTAGAATTTGGATATTACTTGTTAAACATAAAAGAAATATAGAAAGAAGAAAGAAGCAGACATTTATTGGCAAACTACAAGGTAAAGAAAGTCACTATAATAGAAAAAAATCTAAAAGAATTTATCTAGCCGCCGACTTAAACATAAAAAAGTTTCATCAGATGAATCTAACTCAATGCGATGCCGAAAATAGGGTGAACTTTTCCATGTTCAGGAGAATATTCGTTAATGATTTTAATCTTCTCTAGTCCAGCATCAGAGGTCTGCGCACAATGTACTAGACCCAAATTCAAGATCAAGAGGACAGTAGATGTGAAAATTTAAACAGAATTGCGCACCGAGTTTACGGTCCGCAAAAGGAGGGCGAATGCTTTCTATGGTCTCTTAAAACAGACTCCCGAAAACTCGATTACGTTCTGCTTTGACTTACAGCAGGTTCAACCTTTGCCCAAAACGCCTATTAATGATGCGTTTTTGCTCAGCAAGTTAGCATGTACGTTTTTTGTTGCGTTGACAGTCAGTCCAAACATCCAACATTTTATACATGGACTGAAGATCAAGCAGGTAGAGGATCAATAGAGATAGCATCTGCACTTTTGAATCATCTGGATTCCTTGGATTATGGAAATAATACGAACTGTCGTAACTGGCTTTTCTGCGACGGATGCGGTGGGCAAAACAAAAATTCTCATGTTATACACTCTCTATATTTCTGGCTCTGATTCAAAGCTCCAAACCAAATCACAAAAATAATACTTGTATTTCCAGTGAGGGGTCATTCGTATTTACCAGCAGACCGTGTATTCGGAAGAGTAGAAAAGCTCCTGATAAAAGAGGCTACGCTATTGCTTAGAGAGGACTATGAGAAAATTTACGAGAAAGTGGGAGTGATGAAAAAAATTGGATTCGATTGGAGACTTTTTGATTTCAAACAACTTGAAGTTGGATTGAAAAAAGTTAAAGGAATATTTAAAAAAAAAAAAGAAAATAGTCCTCCAAGAATTCAATTAGGGAAGATTGGTTAGAGTATCCACTTTCGAAAACTTCCATTTCACTAATAATTCAGAGAAATTTGAAAAACTTTTGAAACCAAAATTTTCTGATACAGATTTGACTATAATGTAAAAATATTTAATACGTGGCATTCTGCAAAAGAAAAAGAAGTCTCTTCAGCATCTGCTAAATCAGCAGTTTGATAAGGATTGGGAGGAGTTACAGGAACTGCACTGGTATGGGGCATTACTACACGGTCCTACTTCGAATGAGGAGGATCCTGAAGTTGATGAGGAGGATGGAACATGTGACTGCCTTCAAGAGGAACCACCCAGACGGCACCCAATATTCCTGGAATATGCCTACTACATCCTATTTTCCAAAAGATATTGCAAAATCCCTGGAATATTCCATGAATATTTGTTTTATCTTATATCCATGAAAAATAATCCTGGAATATATTTTCACGATATTTATCAGATATTCTTCTTGAATATAACTGGTATATTCAAACGGCATATCAAGCTAAAATGTGGGTATACTAATATTCTGGGAATATTCAAAAGGTATTATCATGGCATATTTCTCTCTAGATAAAATTAAAAAAATCCTATCAATTTGAAACATTTAGTAGGAAAAACGAATTGGAAAGTTCCTAGTTTTTATTGGATAAAAACTGATAAATGTGAAATTTCAACCAATCAAATGTTTGGATTATGTACGCCGGTGACTGACAAATCGAATGCTGATTGGCCATTGTTAAAGCACTGTGACAAAGGTGTATGGAGTCTGGGCATTAATGACGGCAGACGTGTGATCTTGTCAACTGTCATTGCATTTCAGATGAATTGTTTAGGTTAGGTTTAGATTATTTTTGATTACCTGTTAATTGTGGAATATTCGTTCAAGACTTCTATTTTTTGAGTACTTTCTGAGGATACTTGGGACAAATGAACAAGAATGCTACTTCAGCCAGGAACTCATATTTGAATGACCAAAAATGGAAGGGTGGCAAATAGAAAAAATTTATTGAAGAGAATGATATGGTGGAAGCAGTGCCCGCTTTCTGGATATTTGAAGATTCTGGAGGTTACAAATGTCGATGGCCAGATACTATTTCTGGAGCAAAGGTGAGAGCTGCTATTCGGGCGAAAGAAAACTGGAAAGCATACCACTCGAAATTTTGAGTAGTTCACCATATGACCATTTTTATGTGGCAACCAAAAAAGCTGGGATTGCTAAGTATACCAGTGAATTGGAAGTCTTTTCTGCTTATAGTTTTCATTCATTATGATATCAAAAAATATATTTTCCAGGTAAAATTTCGCAACTAGCCAGCTCATCTCAGTCTGAAACATTAGCAGTGGTAAAAAGAAATTTAAACTTGGAAAAAGAAGTGTCAACACAATTAATAATTCCAAACATCAACTCGGATCTGTCGACCCCAAGAACTGCCTCTTTCACTGCAGCAAAACAGAAATGTTTGACCTGTAAAGGTCAGTTAATCTCTTATATATTTACGCATTTCTGACTTTGAACTTTTCTTTGGTTTTTATAGATTCTACTAAAATTATTAGACTTTTGCATATTATTAACGTAAGGGTCACACAAAATGCAGAATTGATAACGGCCATACTAAATTCTGGGAATGAAAATAATATCCAAGATAATAATCCAAAAGCAGTAGATATCGATATCCCAGCCAAGTCTTACCATAAGCTGATGGAATTGGACAAAAAACTGAGTGACAAAAACATAAGAGAATTTATGGTAATTTTTACTTCCTTTATAAATACTTTGATTAATGCATAGAGCAGTGACAAAAAGTTGAAACGAATAATTTTATTTATAGGTGAACAAGCTTATTCATGTTGGAGGTACTGATCTAAAAGATGTCATCAGAAGATGTATGCCTCAGTTAGTTGACGATGATATTTTAAGGCAGTTTAGTTGGGTTGGAGGAAAAGGAAAGAAGACATTTTCCACTCTAGACTTGGCTACTTTGTTCAAAGGTAAAAATATACTCCAGTAGTCAATGTTAATTCCACTTTCCCTTCACTTAATTTATACTGGGTGATCTATGACATATTCAATAAACTTTTGCCCAATGTTGTCCAACTGTTCTCGAATATTCAATAGTTTTTCTGTATTTCCATAATCTGCGTTCCTAGGAAGGATATATTCAGGTCATTTTAGAGGCCATCCATCAATCACGTAAGGGTCCTAAGGAGGAGGAGGGTTCTCAGAGGAGGGGGGTAAAAGCTATTCTTACGTAATATTTTATTAGTCGAAATGTGCGATTTCTAACATAGAGTTTTCTAAAATCAGATAAAATCATACGTAAGAAGGGGGAGAGAGAGTCCGAGAAATCTTATGTGCCCTTACAAAGGGAGGTTAAAAATGGCCAAAATTGTCCTTACGCAATTAATGTATGCCCCTTAGACCAACCCTACCATAGGGTTTTCACAATTGAATGTCAATTCCATCTTCAGTTTATAAAACCCCACTTCTATTTTCTCATCGATAATATATTAATACTATTTTAGAGGTATGTAAGAAAAATCCACTCACTAAGCAATTCACGGAAAAGCAAGTGGAAGAAAGACTTGCTATTTTCCTGGCTAAAGCTACTTACTGAGAGGTGCAATAGAAGAGTGTAAGTAAATTATTGTATGATGAGGTATTTTTTCTTAAATTGGTTGTTTTTAGGAATAAAGAAAACAAACAATGACCCTGAAGAAGAATTGGTGCAATAATAGTATTAATTTGTTTACTTTTGTGATAAAATTTTAATGCGGAAGTTATTTTTTGTTAGTTTCAATGCGGAAGTAAGTTTTTGTTAAGTTTCCAAAGTCTTCCCAGAATACCTATATATTTGTTTTTTTGCGTTTTTTTAATAAATGTTTTTCTGGTATAGTTTTTTATTACTCAAAATAACATACATTTTACCATATATTCTAGGGTGGAGTTTATTGCATATAAACTGGGATTTTCTCTATTCATTTTCAAAAAGCATATTGTTGCTTTTACACCCTGTATAGATATTTTTTATATATATTTAGATCATAGGAAGTTGAAGGAAGTTTATGATTGACATAATTTTGATTAATACATCTTGTCACTTAGAAAAGTTAGGAATTGAATAAAACTGTATAATTCACGATTATTGAAGTGATTCTTTGATAAAAAGACGAATTAACATTGGTCCTTCGAGTTGATAACAAGCTCTTTGGTGGAGAAGTAGTTCCAGAGAAGTTTAAGACATGCCAAACACAACAAGACATACTGCAGGTACCCATAATAAACTAGACCCCAGTTATGAGTGGCCACCTGCTTTTGGATTGAGACGACATTCAGTCAGTGTCAAGTCAAACATTTCTGAAAATGGAAAAAGCCGAAATATTGATCAATTTCTAACAAAAAGAATGGACAAACAGAATGTAGTTCAAATGGACAAGGCAAACTCAACCCAGACAGACAAGCAGAGTCAATGCCTAGGACCCAAAGACGTTGGTAATAATGTACCAGAAACCTCATCTGTTCGTTCAGTGAATTCTAGACTTTCGAAAGTAGACAGTATTTCCCTCCAAAGAAAAAGACATGCGGTTGAAGTTGAGAAGATTAAGCAAGCCATTGAAATGAAAAAACTAGAAAATCAGCTAAAAATCTTGGAACTGGAAAATAAAGTGCGAGAGACTGAAATCGCAGAAATTCAATCACAAATATCGATACCAAAAACTGAACCCGACTATCAAAAACAAGTAACAGAGAATACCAGACAATGGGTAAATGATTTGCATTCGCCCTCCAAATATGAATTACAGAATAGGGAAAGACAGACAGAAAATGGAAATGAAAAAATATCTGAAATTAAACAGTTATGTAATACTATTAGTGAAGCCATAAAGTCCGTAGCTAGTGCCCCAAAGCAAGATAGATTCGCAGCCAGACAGGTTGTAGACAAGGATTTCACTATTTTCGACGGTAATTCAGAAGATTGGCCAACATTCATTTCCCAATTTACCAGAATATCAAAATTATGTGAATATTCTTCAGAAGATATGATGGTGAAATTGCAAAAGTGTTTTTAAGAGGTGAAGCCAAGCTTGCAGTATCAGGAATGATGACCTCCTCAGACAACGTCGATATAGTCTTAAAAACACTCGAAATGAGATTCGGGAGACCGAATCAAATCATCGAGGGACTCATTGTAAAAGTGAGAAATCTTCCACCAATAAAAGAGAACAACATGGACACCTTGATTCACCTCTCAAATCATGTTTGCTGTCTGGTAGCTACCAACAAATCATTGGACCATTACGAACATCTTTCGAACCCGCAAGTTCTACAAGAATTGGTGCAGAAACTACCAGACTCGTTGAAACTTCAGTGGGGAGAACAAATTATGCGAAATCGGGGAATGGCGAATTTGGACGATTTTTCTATTTGGATCAATGAGAAAGCGACTGCAGCTTGTTTCGTAAGTAGCTCCAAGAGTCCAAAAGTGGAAATGAAAGCAAAACATATCCAGTTCTCTTCGAAACGACATGAAACCACACTCATTTCAACCGACACTAAATCCTGCGACGAAAATTGTAAATATTGTGAAATAAAAGGGCATAAAATACAACACTGTTCGAAATTGTCCTCTGATGATGTTGATACTAGATGGGCAGTAGTTACAAAAAAGAAACTGTGTTTTTCATGCCTTAAAAGCAACCACCAGACCATGAAATGCAGAATAAAACGCCAGTGTAAATCAATGGATGTAAACGTTCACATCATCAGCTGTTACATAAAGCCACTCCATTAAGAAAACCAGTCGAAGATACCGATACCCATTCAACTCGGACAGAATATCGAAACGGTGAGAACGTACTTGCAGTGGGCCATGGAGAAGGCAATGTTTTGTTGAGGATGGTGAAAGTAAAGTTGTATGGTAACAACACTGTTTTGGAGACTGTAGCTTTATGTGATGAAGCTTCTTCTGTGACCCTGGTAGATAAGTCAATAGCTAACAGGCTAGGACTAGATGGTACACCACAGCCCCTGTGCATCCAATGGACAAACAATTTATCATCACGTCATGAAGACTCGAGCTGCTTGAAATTCAAAATATCGGGAGTATTCAGTGGAGCAAAAATCTTTAGCATGAAAAATGTCAGAACAGTCGAAAATTTAGCCTTGCCTGTTCAAGAAATTCTAAGAAGCGACTGGGAAAGGTATTCTCATTTAGAAGGCATTCCTTTCCATGAAATAAGTGAACGACCCATGATTTACTGGGGCAAGACAATATACACCTCACTGTAGCCAGGAAAGTCATTCAGAGTACAGAAAATGAACCTATTGCGACCAAAACCAATCTTGGTTGGATTCTTCATGGAGGAAATTCGATTCAACAAGAAAAGCAGGCATATTCCTTCCACATCTGCAGTTCTGAAATATCGGACATTTCATTGCATGAAATGGTGAAACAATCTTTCATCACCGATGCCTTTGGAGTAGTCCCGAAGAAGACAAACATAAATAAAGCTGAAGCACGAGCTATAGATATAATGAAAGTTTCGGTAAGACGTGTTGGGGAAAGATTTGAGATAGGACTTTTGTGGAAAGAAGATAATATCCATCTACCAGAAAGTAAAACAGTTGCTATCCAGCGGCTGAAGTGTGTCGAAAAACAAATGCAGAGGGACAGTAATTTTGCGAAGCGATACACTGAAAAAATAAACAGCTACATCGAGAAAGGATACGCAAGAAAGTTGACTCTTGCGGAATCCAGCGAAGAAGGCCCTCGATGCTGGTATTTGCCACATTTTGGAGTCATTAACCCTAACAAGCCGAAGAAACTTCGTTTAGTTTTCGATGCAGCCTCAAAGTCAAATGGAACTAGTTTAAACGATAATTTACTGTGTGGTCCAGACTTATTACAATCATTGGTGGAGGTATTGATGAAATTTCGCCAAAGAAAAATTGCCTTTTGCAGTGACGTCAGGGAGATGTTTCATCAGATTATGATAAAACAAGAAGACCGAAGCTCCCAAAGATTTTTATGGAGACATGGGGATATGAGTCGACAATGGGATGTTTACGAGATGCAAGTTATGACTTTTGGAGCAACTTGTTCCCCAACATGCGCCCAGTACGTAAAAAACGTGAATGCCGAGGAGTTATCCAACCAGAAAAATATTATTGAGGCCATAACCAAGAAACATTATGTAGACGACTACCTCGACAGTACCGATTCTGTGGATGAACCTTGAAAACCATATCAGAAGTATCACGAATTCAAAAATTAGGTGGATTTGAGTTAGTCAACTGGATATGCAATTCTAAAATGGTTATAGAAAAACTATCATCAGAATTGAAGGACTTTTGTGGAGATTCAAATTCGACCATGCAAAGAGTACTTGGTCTTTTTTGGAATTCAAAATTAGACATCTTCTGTTTCAAATTTTCAAAATTTGACGATAAATTTGAAAACAGTAGACCCACCAAACGACAAATTCTGAAGATGGTAATGTCAATTTTCGACCCTTTAGGACTCATCCAAATTTTACCATAAAAGGACGTATTCTTATACAAGACATTTGGCGGTCTGGGATTGGTTGGGATGATAGCATAGACGAGGACCTTTACCACACTTGGAAGCTTTGGCAAAACGACTTAAGACAAATAGAAAATATTTCCATCCCAAGATGTTATTCTCTCAAAATTCCTGAATCGAAAAAGATTGAATTGCACGTTTTCTGCGATTCTAGCAAAAAAGCATATGCAGTAGCATGCTACCTTAGAGTTTCATCAGTAAACGAAATAGATGTTACTCTTATCATGGCTCGTGCGAGAGTAGCACCGACAAAAACCATTTCTATTCCAGTTCCATTAGAGTTGCATGCTGCAGTTATGGGAAGCAGACTCTCTAAAACTATCAGAGACACTTTAGAAATTAAAATCGATGAAGTTTTTTTGTGGTCCGATTCAACTACTGTATTTTTTTGGATAAAAGGTGATGGAAGTAAATTGGGACAGTTCGAGGGGCATCGCATAGGAGAAATTCAAGAATTGACCAACATAGACGGCTGGAATTGGGTTCCTTCGAAATTGAATTCTGCCGATATTGCAACTCGAACTTATGGCAAAGATGACGGAAATGTAACAAATTATAGAACTTGGTTCAGGGGACCTGATTTCTTGTATGAATTAGATAAAACCACATGGCCGAAGAAAAATATTGTCAACCTGGAAAATCCTATACAAGAAGATATCGAAATTACAGTTGTTATCATAGAGGAGCAATCATATCTTCCTGATATCAGTAGATTTTCAAAATGGTATCGTTTGATACGTGTCACTGCCTGGGTATTGAGATTTGTTAATATTCTTCTGCATCGATTGAGAAAAAGTAAGAGTTCTTTTCCTGGAGACTTGAAAGCATCTGAAATACAAAAGTCAGAGATTCATTGGATCAAAAGATGTCAGCAAGAGGTTTTTGGGAAAGAAATTCGAAGAATACAAAAAGGTAGACCATTGATACGTCAAAGTCGACTAAAAAGCCTTTCGCCGATACTTGACGAAAGGGGATTATTGCTTCTCAGTGGGAGGACAAATCTAGCTCCCGAGACGTTGAATCCTGCAAATCATCCTATTCTATTTCCCAATAAACATCGATTTACGCAACTACTTCTCCAACATTATCACGAAAAATTCGCTCATCAAGGAGTGGAAACTGTTTTAAATGAAGTGAGGCAACTTGAATGTCAGACCGTTTACCTTCACAGGAATTGACTACTTTGGGCCATTATTGGTTTCAGTGGGACGACGACGGGAGAAGAGATGGGGTGTTAATTTTACCTGTCTCACGATCAGAGCAATTCATCTTGAGGTAGCCCATTCATTGACAACAGATTCGGCTATAATGGCCATTCGCAGGATGGTAGCTAGAAGGGGACAACCTAAAGAGATTCATTCGGATAATGGGACGAACTTTAGGGGAGTAGCAGAAGAGCTGAGGAGAGCACTAAGAGAAATCGACCAGGAAAAAATATTAGCCACTTTGACGCAGGAAGGTATTTATTGGAAATTTTTAGCACCAGCGTCACCACACATGGGTGGGGCCTGGGAGCGAATGGTACAATCTGTGAAGAAATCATTTTACACTATACTAAATGGACAAGTTCTCAAAGATGAACTTTTGCAAACGATCTTCACGGAGTGTGAAAACATTGTGAATACAAGGCCTATAACTAAGGTTTCTACTGACCCAAATGACTCTTTGACTCCAAATCATTTTATATTGGGATCATCAAATTATATAACTGAATTTGGGAATATAAAAGACTTCAGGAAGGAGTGGACCAAATCCCAGAAAGTTATAGATTCGTTTTGGAAGCGGTGGACCAAAGAATACTTGCCGACTTTAACAAAAAGAACAAAATGGAATGATGATGGAAAACCCATCAGTGTCAATGATTTGGTCATCATTGTTGAAGAAAATTCTTCAAGAAGACAATGGAAATTGGGGAGAGTAGAAGAAGTATATCCAGGACCTGATGGAAGAGTACGGGTGGTCAGCGTGAGGACTAGCACTGGAGTATTCAAGCGACCAGTTGCAAAGCTGTGTAGAATTAACATAGAAGAAGGCTAGAGTGAGAGAAGTTAGAACTTCTTAACGGATGGAAGGAATGTTGCTTTACACCCTGTATAGATATTTTTTATATATATTTAGATCATAGGAAGTTGAAGGAGTTTATGATTGACATAATTTTGATTAATACATCTTGTCACTTAGAAAAGTTAGGAATTGAATAAAACTGTATAATTCACGATTATTGAAGTGATTCTTTGATAAAAAGACGAATTAACACGTATGCTGTGCAGTACAAAAATATATTCCTGGCATATATTTTTATGGTAAGAAAATATATGTATAGCATATGCCATGGATGTGTTTTAGGAAATTAAAACATATTCCTGGGATACGTTTCATGGTGACTTTGGATATCCATGGAATATGCATATCACATGTTTTGGAGGATATGGAATATCCCTGGCATATGCCAATATTCCGGTGGGATATGCATAAGATATTCATGCAATATGATTGTGCCGTCTGGGCAGCTATCCATATTTAGTTTTCCTGAAAAACATTTTCTCACTTTTTCCTCAGAATGCTTTTTGTCAAGAATACAAATACTTATTTTTAGTTGTGTCGTTTTGTTTAGTTTCGAAATCATATTATACTAAACATTAACCCTATTTCAGAATCTGAAATTCATGCAAAAATCAGATTTCATACAAAAACCGATAAATTAAAAAAATAATTGATAATAAAAAAAGGATAAAAAAATTTATGTTAGCAAAACTTGAGATTTATATTATATGAACCACGGATAGTTGAGTCCAGTTATAACATTTTTTTAAAAAAAATTTGGGATCGCGCTCTATAAGTTTTTTGTCATTATCTCAAAATGGATAAATATGGATTTATCGGTTTTTGCATGTTTGCTCCACAAATGTTCTTTACCAAAGTAAACATGGCCAAAATGTGAGGTTGTTTTACCTCCAATGTCAACCATCTGTCAAATGTGCAGGAAACCAATTCAATATATTTCATGTCCCGTTGTTCCACATCAAACCCTTCAATACTTATCGAGGTAAAAGGGTACCATTCCGATCCTTTACATTTCAAATGCATATTGTGAAGAAATGTTTGAACAAAATTCGGAAAAAATCAGAGCAAGCTGTTGAATAGCTCTGTCAAAAATGCCGATTATTTCTTTAAATGTTGTAAAAATAAAGTAAACACTACTTATTTCGTGTGTATAAAGTGTCATGGTGTTGTTCACTAAAGCTGTATGTTCCGAATGAAGCAAAAAAGTATGTTAGCTGGTCATAAAATTATATGCAGTGATTGTAAAGCTAAAGAAATGTCCACTCTGCCAATGAATGAACATCAAATATGTGAAAACGTGATTGAAGAATTAAAAGCAGCAAATATACAAAAGGATGACTCAGGTACACAAACCAATCTGAACCCTACTTTGGGAGAAAAAATCGTTGATAAGCAAGATCTAGTTTTTGTCACCACACAAACCCATGAGGAGGACCTTCAGGCAGGAAATACCCAAACAACTATGACTAATAATGTTGGAATACAAGTCAATGCTCTAGAGTTGAATATGTTTTTTAATACATTTGCCAATTTCGACAGGAATGATTCGGATAATGATGAATCTGGTGACCTCATAATAAAGAACAAGAAACCTATATCAAGAAGGCAAAGGAAAAATAATAAAATCATGAAGAAGAAGTCGAATATAAATAAGGATGGAAATGTTTGTAATGATGTTGGTCTAAATAACGAGTACAGAAATAAATGTAGTATTCAAGAAGAATTGAGTCAGTCCTTAAAGGATACCCCCTCAAAAAGAGGTGCTGGCGTCTGAAAATATAGAAGAATCCACTATGGCTGGGGCTGAGGTCAGACATAAAATATTTGTTATAGGGGATGAATATGCACAGGGTTTTCCTAGAGTACTGAGACAAATAACAAGTGACAAATTTAGTGTTGAATGTACTGTTAAACAACACTGTGAACTATCAGATCTAACAAAAAATTTATTCCAGGACACTATAAGGTATGGACAAGATGATTTCGTAATAATCATGTTTAATACTAATAACATCAGCAACAAAAAAACTCTTAATACGGCTCTGAGAAATTGCATGAATATTGCCAAAGTCACAAACTTAATTTTATTGTGTGAAAGAAATTGTTCAAGAGATGAAATAATAATCAAGTGCCTTGGGATTTGAATTTAAAATTCTTGCATTAATTCATCTCTAAAATTATTATTGATCAGAAATGTAAAGGAAGCAAATTTTTTGTGGTAAATGAAATGAAGGATTACATTAATAACCCAATCAAGTGTAAAAAGATTGCTTTAAAAATGATTGAGACACATTTATCTTATGAAATTTCATATGAAAAAAAAGTTGAGTCTATAACTGATGTGGTAAGTCTACCTGATACTTCTTCGTTTATAGTCAACGTCAATGAAAAAAAAGCTGAATCTATTACCGATGTAGTAAGTTTACCTGATACGTCTTTTTTAGTCAATGTCCGGGAATTGCACCACCCAAGTTAAAACCATTACCCCCCAAGAATAAATTCTATAGAATAGTGAATCCACTAGATAGCAGTAAAAACACTGCATCTATTTCGATATGCCACAAAAATATATGATGCTTAAGTAATAAAGTACTTCAATTAGATGTCTTATTGGAAAAAGATATAGACTGTGACTTTTCGTTTGTCAGAACACTGGCAAAACAAAAACCAGCTAGATTTTGTAAAACTGAATAAATTTGGGGTATGTTCTTTTTTTGTAGAGAAGCCATGAAAAATGGTGGGGTTGCACTATATAAAAATACTGTCTGTACTCTAAAATGTGATACTTTAAACTTAGATAGGTTTTGTGTGGAGCACGTTTTTGTATGCTGCGGCATTGTTTTACCGCATGTGAAAGTTGCAATTATATGTATTTATCGTCCACCTGATGGAGATATGGACTTATTTCTGAATCTGCTAAATGGCCTATTGCTCCATACAACTGAAAATAATCTAAATGTTATTATTGGGGGCGATTTTAATGAGGACAGCGCTAAGCTACGGAGATTGAATGATGTTTTGCCATGGAAAGAACTGTCATGGAACCGACAAGAGTAACCTCTGCGACTAGTTCCTGTATAGATAATTTTTTAGTGAGCAAACATCTTAATTGTTACGAGTCATCAAACATAAATCTCTGTCTGTCAGACCATTATGCACAGCTCCTGAAGTGGCATGTATAGGGAAATCTGAATTTTAGGGATACAAAGTGTACCAATTTGTCCATTTTTCGTAGAGATTTTTCAGACACAAACATTTTAAAATTCTTAGAGTTACTGGAGATGAAGACTGGGCAGATCTCACTGAGGAAACATGTCCAAATGCAGCCTATGAAATATTTCATAGAACATTAATGTACTATGTTGAAGTAGCTTTCACTATGAGGAAAATGAAAGTAGGAGGAAACCCAAAGACTAAATTGTCACCTGAACTAATAGATTTAAAAAAACTTGTTATTCACAATAACGAACTTTCAAATACAGATGAAATTTTCAGAGAACCTAGCAGACAAGTAACGGAAACCTATGGGAAAAAACTTAGGGAACACAGGAGAAACATTATAGATCAGAGAGTCGCTAGCTCTAGCAATAAAACGAAAACAACATGGAAATGTATAAATGAAATAAAAAAATTAAAAATGCAGCGTTAGCTCAGAAATCACTATTCTAGAAGATGGGAAAGAACTTCCTAAAGATATCGCTGCTAGTAAATTTAATAGTTATTTCACACAAGATCAGTTGAGAGACAATGTTGACTACGACTTCACGTTAAGATCTGTCGATATGTGTGCAAACTCCTTATATATGGCACCAGTTACTGAGGCTGATGTTACAACTTTAATAAGATCTCTGAAAAGTTCAAATGCTAGCGGTTTCGACTACATTTCGAATAACATTAAAAAAAAATGTCATGCACAATTAAGCTATCCCCTGACATATATCATCAATATATCAGTGGAAAATGGTATTTACCCTGATAGGCTGAATGGTGAATTTCTTTCATAACTCTGGTGTATCATCGGAATGTGTCTGTTTTTTATCAATATCTCTATAGTTATATGTTATATATTTTTTATGTCCACATTTATTTTATATTCTAGACGTTTTCTTTGTTATTGTACCACTGTACTTTTCAACAAATGAAATACATTATATTTTTATTATTAATTGAATTATCTGTTCAACGATGTCCACTCGACCCCCCATGCCGTTTGCAATTTTTAAGTTGAAGGGGCCCTCCCCCCGCACCATCTATCGAGCAGTCACAATGTCTTTTAGGAAAAAATGCAGTTTAGCAACACTCCGAAGATTTGGTATAATTTTTTTTGTGAGTAATCATTAAGCCTCCTCAACCCAAAAAATACAAAAAACACGGCGGTCACTCATAAAAAAAAGATATTTTTTTAAATCCATTATTTTCACGACATTAAAAATCACGATTTCTATTTTTACCCTCGAAAACCATAGTAATCTTTATATTTACAATTTTGATAGCCTTAACTCGTTTATCAGAAGTCAAACGCTAACATAACTGCATTTTATTGACCCTAGATATGTAGTCTACAAATCAAGGCACGCCTTCAGCATGAATATTTTCTGCATACCGTAAGGCGTGCCTCCTTCCGCAGAGATGCAATCCCAATCAATATCTTACGTTGCAGAAGGAACACAACCTAACCTGCTATCGAAGTTGAATGCAAATCAATCAACCTTACAAAGCAACGCTTCGCTCGCGGACACATCATTAGTGTTGACTTTTAAAATTGAATAACTTGAAATATATGACCACCAAGAATTTTTCAAGGCTATCAACATTGTAAATATAAAGATTACTATGCTTTTCGTGGGTAAAAATAAGAATGGTTATTTTAACTGTCGTGAAAATAATGGAATTAAAAAAATTCATATCTTTTTTTTATGAGTGACCTCCAGTTTTTTTTGGGGTTGTTTATTTACAAAAAAAAAACTCCAAATCCGCGGAGTATCGCTAAACTGCATTTTTTCCTAAAAGACATTGTAAACTGCTCGATAGATGGTGCGGGGGGGAGGGCCCCTTCAACTTAAAAATTGCAAACGGCATGGGGGTCGAGTGGCATATTGTTGAACAGATAATCCAATTCTCTTTTCAACCATCTCAGTTTTTCCGAATTTTGTTCAATTTTTTCTTCACAATATGCATTTGAAATGTCAAGTATAAGTGCGGATCTGAATGGTACCCTTACCTTGATAACTTTTGAACGTTTAGATGTGAAACAATGGGATGTGAAATATATTGAATGGTATTACCAAAGATTATTGTTCTACGAACAAGATCCCTCACAGAACAGTTAGCGCGAAAATGAGATGAAATCCTTGAAATTTACTACAATGTTTACATGTCTGTCAAAAATCAGATGACTGCCCGATTTTTCTTGAAGATCTGGTGATTTTTCCAAAGTGATTTCTTCGTAAACGGCCTTTTTGGGATCTTGGAAACTTCCACGAAGGAAGAAGAAAAGGTAGGAAAGTGGACTGATGTCTCTAGTCGATGAATTGACTTGAAAATTGAGGGCTTTGGAAAATTTTCCGATACAAACTATTACCAAGCCATTCACTGCCCATCTCTGCCGGACTATTACCTCTCTAACAACTAACAACCTAAACAAAATCAGAGAGTTTATTGCAGATATCATAAAATATGTTGATGAAGTTGAGAAATCGATGAATCATGGTTTGCGACAGTCTAGGCTGCTTCCAGCTATCTTAGAATGACTTATCCGGAAAAGGTGAGCCCTACTAACAAAGGCGAGTAGAGAAAACAATCTAAATCAGTTCTTCTTTTATTTTTCAGTAATACCCACATGAGATAATCGGAAGAGGGGGATCTAAACCAAGAAGTTGGTCGGAAGAACAAGGCTCACTGTCAAGATCGATAAGGCTAATGACTATTATTAGTATACTTATCACTTTTTAATAAACACATGAATTTCAAACAAGTAAGCGTGGACCTTTTCATTCTATGAAGATATCTCGACTTTGGCTAGTGAATTCCGAACCATCACAGAGGATTCCACGGCTCTTTAGAAAAAAATATCCACTTTATTTAGAATTTTCCATCTCCAAATAAAATATACTTATAGTCAGAAGATTGTCATCTAATGGGCAAATGGAAGGTAGTTCAGAGAAGATACAAATTAATTCATACATATACGAGTCATATTACTACGAAGATAATTGGAGTTCTCGCAAGAAGATGCCCAAAAGCTGAGACACTATCAGTTTTCACAATTTGGTTTCTTCCACTCAGATAGGACTCTAACCAATTGAAGCTTCGTCCTCTGAAGCTGTAGAGATGAAGCTTACGTAACAGTCAAAAGCTTAAGATATATCACACAACATCGCTCACTTCCTTCAGACTAGAATATAGATTCTTCAGAAAGCGAATTTATTTATTGAAATTATTCATTTGAATGGGAATATTTTATATTGTGAAGTATGCCAACCGAAACTTCAAAAGTGAAGAAACTAGTAATAGAAGGACCAAGAAATTGAAAAAGTTACAGATAATACTGAAGCACAAATAATTCAAATATAAGTTTGATATATTAGAAACATATTTTTTCAATGATGTATTCCTACCAAAATGAGTCATTACATCATTCAATATTCAAAGTTTATAGCACAAATATAAATATGAAGTAAAACATGCTTCAATTCTTCAGAAACTCTAAATTTAGGATTACTGATGGTATTGTCAGGATATGTCTGGGGATATTAAATCCCATTGTGAGTACTTTTTTTTTAAATAGCATATGATTTTGTTCCACCCCATGTTTTCTGTTTCATATATTGCTCACAAGAATGTATTCCTGCACAGTACTTACATTAAATCTCTTACGCCTGAATGCACCGTTTGTCAATTCTAATCCTAGTTCCCCAATCCCGTTTTTGTAAATTTTGGCCTGTAGCTATGCACCGTCAGCAGATTGAATAATCCAGATTGGAAATCTGACAAGGTTGGTTTCGCAAGATTTTTTGACAGTTGAATATGATAAAACGTCAAAATTGTCAGTTTCGATTTTTTATTTTCAAAATGACTGATGGTGAAAACACAAAAAGAATCCCCAATTTTTTCCCGGAAGAAATGCAAAGTCATGAGGATATACTCTTAAAACACGCTAATATTATCGAAGACAAAAAAAACAAACAAATATTCCAATGATGATAAATCTCAAGCTTGGAAGCGAGTTACGAAACAATTCAACAGCACTGCACCTATTCTCTGCTATACGACCGTCGAGCAGTTAAAAAGGCTCTACGAAAATAAAAATAAAAAGAATTGAGGAAGAAACTTGATAAAAATGAACAAATAGATATAGATACCTGTGAGTAGCCGTTATACCACCACACCTAAAATCACCGAAAAAGTATTTATATAGCCAAGGAGTAATATCCATGAAATAAGTTGTGTTGGGTAAAGGTGCATGAGGTGGGGTAATCTACTAGCCAACGTAACCCAAAGAAAGACACTCCCTTGCAATTATCAACTTACAAATCATTTTGGAATTCAATTTCGTCTTCTATGTTTTCCAGGAAACTGAGAAATATAGGTTTTGTAAGTCGAAATCTTTCAAAAAATGAATAATTGTCCATTGTGTCGAAATAATCACTCCTCTCGTAGACTCTGCGAGGAAAACCAAAGTTGATGATAACGAGGATATCTAGGTCACCATCAATGAATATTTCGTCCTCCATTTCATCCCATGATAATGAAACACTTCACACAAAAAAACTCAACACTCGAAAAATCGGTGTCAAAATAAAATAGACATCATTCGCTAAACCACGCTTTGTTGACCGATTAGAAAATCTGAAGCTTAAACCAGATTTTTCTTGCGGTGCATAATAAACAACAGTCTAATCCAGGTTTCCGTAACTAATCCGCAAAATTAGCCTACGGTGCATACGGGCGTCAGGCCTGAATGCACCGTTTGTCAATTCTAACTCTAGTTCCCAAATCCCGTTTTTGTAATCTTCGGCCCGTAGCTATGCACCGTCAGCAGATTAAATAATCCAGATTGGAAATCTGACAACGTTGGTATTGCAAGATTTTTTGATAGTTGGAAATGATGAACGTCAATATGGTCAGTTTCGATTTTTATTTTCAAAATGACTGATGGTGAAAACACAAAAAGAATCCCAAATTTTTTCCCGGGAGAAAAGCAGAGTCTCATGAGGGTACTCTTAAAACACGCTAATATCATCGAGGACAAAAAAATAAACCAAGTTTCCAATAATGATAAATCTCAAGTTCGGAAGCGAGATACGGAAGATTTCTGGAAACTGTGGTCTGATGGCAGCCAATAAAATCTCCGATTGGTTCATTGGGGTTAGACTATTATTTCTTAAATGAATAAGATAGATACCTGCTAGTAGCCGTTATCCCACTACACCTAAAATCACCGAAAAACTATTTATGTAGCCAAGGAGCATTCTCAATAAAATAAGTTGTTTTGGGTGAAGGTGCATGAGGTGGGGTAATATTAGACAGACATTCCCTTGCATTCATCAACTTAAAAATCATTTTGGTATTCAATTTCGTCTTCTATGTTTTCCAGGAAACTGAGAGCTATAGGTTTTGTAAGTCGAAATCTTTCAAAAAATGAATAATTGTCCATTGTGTCGAAATAACCACTCCTTTCGTAGACTCTGCGAGGAAAACCAAAGTTGATGATATCGAGGATATCTAGGTCATCATCAATGAATATTTCGTCCTCCATTTTATCCCAAAATAATGAAAAACTTGCAAAAAAAACTCAACACTCGAAAAATCGGTGTCAAATTAAAATAGACGTCATTCGCTAAACCACGCTTCGTTGACCGATTAGAAAATCTGAAGCTTAAACCAGATTTTTCTTGCGGTGCATAATAAACAACAATCTAATCCAGGTTTCCGTAACTAATCCGCAAAATTAGCCTACGGTGCATACGGGCGTTAGTCAGTAAGTGATAAAAATGGCACTTTTAAGACTTTAATAACTCAAGAACTATAACAGGTCTATTGATGAAATTTGTGATTCTAGGTGGCCATTAGATATGCAAGATATTTGTAGGTCGAGTTATTGGAAGGATCAAAATTAGCTCGAAATGGTTCGTTAATATACACACTGCCGCCACGCCGGTGCGTCGCTAGGACAATGTGGTGTGTCTAGATAATTTTCACATTACGAAAAGTGCGCTTCTCGAGAGACTCAATACTGGATAATCATAAAGACTTCAAAAAGGATATTCTCTTTATTAGAAAAAGTATGAATATCTAAATGGTTTCAATGAATTCCTTCAGAAAATCCTTTATTCGTATTTTGATATGCTTAATGAGTATGAAGGCTGGACTAAAAGGGAAAAATGAAAACTGGGGATTGTGGTACTCATGCCCAGTTAAATAATTTATAAAAAGAAATAACCATTATCAAGTTCTATCACTTGCACCATTAACTCTCGAAGGAATGCATAATTATCTCAGGCTGTTTTAATTAATGACCTAATACGGTTGAAGAATAAATCATCTGTCGCGGTGAATCACAGGAGAAATCCTTCCCCTGTTATTAATAAATTGAATCGTAAATGTCGCCGACACTTCAATGAATCTATGCCGACCGCACATGAAAATCTATAAATACATCATCAGAAGGGCGGTCTCTTTGAAGCATTCTTATGGGCTAGTAAAATAAAACAATTAATGAGATCACCTAAAATCACGAATGAAATTAATGGAATAACACAAACGAGAGAAGGGAGCCGTGGATATATATAAAGAAACTTGAATCTAACAAAAAAAGAGTAATAAATCGACAGTCATCAAATATACTTGACTCCATGTACGCGAGCATTCAATTAGAAATAGTTCTTACCAGTACATTTATATTCAATGCTGAAATAAGTGAAGTAACACATACAAGTAATTCAAGATAATTCATATTGAAGCGAAATTGGTTGCATCATTAATCTCTACCTCAGTGCGAAATAAGTTATTGTTCAAAAAGTAATCTACGATGTCAAATCTGCTCTACCAATATAATAACTACCGGTTCATCATCTGTTTATTAGTGCTACCATAAATCTGGCATATTCTATATGCCAATTTCATAATCCCTATTCACAGTCCAGGAAAAGTAACTAGATAAATTCAAGACGCGAAAGTAAATAATAAAATCGTAATAATCCAAATTAATGAAAGTCGCGAGTAAATTAATAATGTCTACAAGTTTGATTAAAATTTAATGTGTGTGCAAGTGATTACCTGAGAATTACGTAAGTACGTTGTAGGGTCAAGTTTGGAATGTCGATTCTCCAAGTGCATTATACCTTGGTTGAAAGTATAAAGGATAAGAATAAAGAGAAATAATGATTTAATGAATACCCTTTTGTAGACCAAAACTTGACCGACTATCATCCTCTATAATTTATTTGTTAGTGAAATAGCTTACTCTGTTTTGATTGGTTATGTTGTACAATCCTGTGTGTATTTGAAGATTAGAATAATTATATCCATTTTTATTTCACCATTCCAGTGCATTATTTCAGGTGAATTCGAATAATAGTAAGGTCTGTAAATCTGAATTACAAATGAACAACCCACGCTCAACAATCTCTCAGGGTAGAGAGAAAGACTAAAGCCGCTCTTAGATCTTCTTCTATTTTAATCGAAATTCTCTTTGATTAATAACTCCCTGGGCGATTAAGATCTCCCTTTCAATACATACTTGGGGTAATTATTAAAACCAAAAGCCAGCTACCCCATTCGGGAGTCGGTTAGGTACATTATTAATTAATGCCCTGAGTGTAGAGCAGCCGCGACATTTGGCTGGTCCGAGGCGGAGTGTTAATAAATAACACCCCGTATAGGGTCGCCCACAACAGCATATATAACATGAAATAAACAAACATTGCACGTCCTTACCATTCTTATATTGTTCTCGTTATTTCAAATAAAGTCAGTCTACTTGTAAATATTGCCATTCTAATTCGAAATAATTGTGGATTCTTAACGAATTACTCTAGGGGGTAGGGAAATGCTTGAAAAATACTCACTAAAAATTTCTTCAGTTTCTTCTGTTTCTGTTCGGTAATCTACAAGGAAAAATAAAATTCGATGATAAATATTTCCAATTAGGCCAATCAATAGAGATTTTCTGCTCTATTGATTCTGTGACAAAAATACTACCAGGAAACCGACTGTGCCATCAGAAGAAACAAAGTTTTTGACTTGTAACTTGAAAACTGATAAAGAAATCTCGATACTCATAATGAACGAATTGTAGAGAGTTGAAATGCAAAAAAATGAGCCTAAACGCGATTAGATCGGATTATTAGTAACGGAGAAAAACCGAAAAAAATCAGCTTTTTTTAAAATTTATTACTCCGCCACTTTCGAACTTATAGTACAGGCTTTCCACGACATAGTAGTGATGAATATGTTCTTCATGTGTGAGAAACTCAGGTATTGTCGCATTATTAGTTTTGGCATAATTGAAATCTGAATTTTTTTAATGCACTTTAATGGAGGAGACCTGGATGCGTCATAGGTGGTCCGGTTTCAATTTTTCAAATATATTTCGAGAGAAGAAATATATTACTACAAAATGTATATTCTCATTTAACGGTAATGCAAAATAGGTGAAAAATACTTGCAAACAAGACCGAAAATGGGCAAGTGCGTGAAACGGCTGAGTAGTGGGGGTAGAGCAGCAGACGCGGGGAACCGTATGTATATTCATAGAAGCACGCTGTTATCCATTATGAATTTGCGGCTCTAACCCCACTCCTGAGCCGCTTTCATGCACTCGCTGGTTTTCGGTCATGTTTGCAAGTATTTCTCACCTATTTCGCAGCATGAGAATAGTCATTTTGTAGTACTATACTTCAACTTTCAAAATCTTTCAGAACTATCGAAATCGGACCACCTATGACCCATCCAGGTCTGCTGCAACAAAGTGCATTAAATAAACTAATAATCCAAACAGCCTGACTTTTTCACACATAAAGTACATATCAATCAACACTATGTCGTGGAGAACTTGCGTCAAAACTTGAAAAATGGTAGTGTTATGAATTAAAAAAAACGCAGATATTTTCCGGTTTTTCCAGTTTTTCTCCGTTACTAATGATCCGATTGAGTCGTGCCTGGGCTCATTTTCTTTGAATTTTGATTCTCTATAATTCGAGAGAATTGTGATTGCTTCATTAGTTATCAAGTTACAAGTCAAAAACGATAAAAATATTCAAAAAAATGCTTCTATATGTTTATGACAAATTAAACAATGACAGTTGGGAGTAGGAAACATAACAGGATATAACTATCGTATGATGGCACAATCGGTTTCCTGGTAGTATTTTTGTCACGAAAAAACCTCTAATGATTGATCTCAATAGCAATAGCAATAATTATTCCAATAATTCCAGTCCAGTTCATAACAAACATTACATTCTCCCGATGTTTGTTGCTCTTCACAAACGAATAATTCTGAGTTTATTTTTACTCTTTCCTGAGAGGTTTCTGGGTAGTGTATCACTTTATATAGAGGAGACTCTTTTGATGACTTTTTCCCTCATACTATTTCAACCAATGATCTGTCGGCATTTTTCAAATTTTGACCAAAACTGTCAAAATACAGCGGCAAAATTTGCAAATCATCCCTTGGGTTTCTTTTTCGACAATATCTCTTATAAACTTACTTCCGTTCTTTCGAACAAATTGAGGCTAATATTTATAATATAACACCCATAAATACAGTTACTTCCAAAAACTCAATTTGGAGACAATTTGAGAAGTTCTGCAGTGAGCAGTATATCCAAAATTTTAACGGACTACGCATGTAACATGAAGAAATCTAATGGTGAGGACTATAAAGAAAGTTGCATGAAAAGTATTTTTTTTTTTTTATGTTCTGGTTCCCACGAAAAGGGATATCCTGTAATGTTCAGAGAACATCGTGGGAACCTAGGGAAGGAAGGTAGGAGTTGGTGTTCTTCTTAAATTTCTGAAGGTTGTATGCCTCGGGGAACACCTCCCTAGGCAATGAGTTCCAAAGCCTCGCTGTTCGTTGGATGAACGAGTCTTTGGAAAGTGATGTTCTGCAGGTCTCCAAAGTGACCATGAAGGGGTGTGATGACTGAACTTGACGGGTTAATCTCGAAGAGACTGCCAAAGCAGGAACGATTGTTGATATTTCAGAAGAGCATCGCCCATGAAAATATCTATAAAATAGAGACAAATCGCCAACTTTTCTACGGTGTTCCAGACAAGTGAGCGAGTTTGTAAGCGAGGCATCACCGACGAGACGAATTGCCCTTTTTTGGACAGAATCCAATAGCCTCAGGATATGTTTAGGTGCCGCACTCCAAATATGGGAACAGTATTCCAGGACAGGTCGGATCTGTGCCTTATAGATCATAAGCAGCTGACTGGGGTGAAATAGCTCTTGGCACGAAACAAAACCAAGTTTTGGGATGCACTTTTGGCAATGGACCTCACGTGATTTTCCCAGGAAAGGTTATTGCTGATAGTAATACCAAGCATCGATATGGATGGCTTCAGTGGTATGGTTACTCCTGACAAAGTTATGTTAGGCACAGTGAGATCGGCTTTTCTAGAGAAAAGACATGCTTGTGTTTTGTTTGCATTGAATTCTACCAAGTTATTAGATCCCCATTCGAGAATTGTTGCTAAGTCCATATTTATATTATTAACATTTCTTCCTCGTTCATTTCTGGTTTCACGGGCTGATATAGGGGCCCTGGAAGAGAAAGCGGTATGGAGGGTACTATCATCGGCAAAGCTGTGTACTGGACATGAAGTTGCTTTCAACAAGTCGTTGATATGAAGTAGAAATAGTGTTGGTGCGAGAATAGATCCTTGCGGAACACCAGCATTTATGAGTAGAGTATCAGATGAAACTCCATCGACCACTACATGGAGAGACCTGTTTGAGAGAAAACTAGCAAGCAGAGAACACAGCTGAGGGGGCAAGCCATAAGACGGAAGCTTGGCGAGGAGTCCCTGGTGCCAAACTCGATCGAACGCCTTGGAGATATCTAATGCCACAGCTAAAGTTTCTCCATACTTTTCAATAGATAGCTGCCATATATGTGAGACGTAAGCGAGCAGGTCACCAGTTGATCTCTGATGGCGGAAGCCATATTGCCTATCGTTGACAATTCCTGAGTCTTCCAGATATTTCATGAGCTCGATGTTGATGGCTTTTTCCATGACCTTTGAAATAATAGATAGCAGTGCGATAGGTCTGTAGTTGCTAGATAGGGCCTTTTTGCCTTTTTTAGGGACTGGCTGTACTCTTGCAATTTTCCAATTGGACGGAAATACCCCCAAATTGTAAGAGTGGTTGAACAACTTGCAAAGAACAGGTGTTAGTTCGGGGGCACATTTCTTGAGAACAATCGGCGGGATTCCGTCAGATCCACATATGGAATACAACAGCAAAGATGTCGGCCCGAGATTTTGATCATGCAATTTGCCTCGGGATATTACTCAAGCAACAATCTTTCGATCAATAATTTTTCCCTTGATATATTGCTTCCTTCCAGTAGGTCATATTTAATTCTCGATCTTGTATTATTATATGTATAAGAACTAAAAGTACAATTGTTCAATGAATATAATAAAGAAAGCCTATATATCATTTTGAAAATAAATATGGTTATATTAGAACAACAAAAATAATTTATATTACAACAAATAGTAAAAACAAATAATCATATTATTTAACTGGTAATAGTTGAAGTAAGGTGGGTAAGTACGTATTTTAGAAGTAATCAAAAAACAAGTAGGTAGTAATTAGTAGATTTCAGCCACAAAAAAATGAAAAATAAAAACTTTTTAACAAAAAATTCAAACCGACGAAATACGGAACTGAAAAGTAAAAAATAAAATAAACCTTCTTAGTCTCAATAACTAAGCTCCTAAACGAATGTAAGTAACTAATTTTGAGTCGGCACCAAACGAACAATCAACGAAGATCATTAAATTACTTCAAAAAAATTATCAGAATGTCACCGCGCAACTCGATGCCATCATTTTACGCCTTAGGTACCTAATTCATTTGCTTGTTTGTTTGGCGCCGACTCAAAATTAGTTACTTACATTAGTTTAGGAGCTTAGTTATTGAGACTAAGAAGGTGTATTTTATTTTTTACTTTTCAGGTCCGTTTTTCGTACGTTTAATTTTTTGTTAAAAAGTTTTTATGTAGTACTATACTATGACGCATTCAGGTCTGCTGCTATAAAATGCATTGAAAAAATCAAATTCAATTTTCAAATTTTTCATTCAAACCGCAGGTAGTCCGTTTACTAAGCCATTAAAAGTGAGTTTTAAAGTGGTTAGCGTTGACCAAAAACTGAGTTCTTGGTGTGTGTTGATTCCGCTTGACTTCCGTAAGTGAGACAGCTACTTTTATATCGATATAAGAATCCCAAGTGCACTTAAATTGCATTTATATTGATTTGATCCAACTCATTTACCTCATTACTGGAGTTTTTGCGGTTCACCAACAAAAAAATCCAAAGATAATTTGAGTTCTTGCCCGTTATTGACCTTCTGTGTCCCAGCCTATCGTATTCAGAAGGCACCTCCACCAGTAGCGGCGTTATATAATATTATTATACTATTCACGTGAAATGGGTAAAGACGATATAACAAATAAAGAAATTTACGCGCTCCTAACAGATATCAAGAAGACTACAGACGATACCAGAATCGAACTTCAGAATCTGAGACAAGAATTCCAAACCAAGTCCGAAGCATTGGAGAATAACATAAAATGCTTAGAGTCGGAAAACGTGTTACTGAAATCCCGACTGTTGGCTACTGAGAGACGTTTACGTGAAAATTCCATCCTAATTTTTGGCCTCAAACTGGACAGCACGTCACTTATTGAATCTGTGGTGAAATTTATTTCGGAGAAGTTAAAGGTGAAAAGTAAATAAGACAGAAATAAACAGCTGTTATATCAATAAAAGAATTGATAATCATCCAGTAATACTGGACCTTGTATCAAATTTGAAGAAATTCGAAATTTTCTCAAATTTATTTCTCCTCAAAGACACTGGTGTATCATTTGTCGAAGACCTGCCATTTGAAGATAGACAGGACAGGAAAATTTTGGTAGCTCACCTTAAAGCAGCAAAATCTAAAAATCTGGTAGCGAAGATCCGTAAAAATACACTAGTAATCGACGGAGAAGTGTTCAGTTTGACTGAATTGAATGTCAACAACGATCTGCAGATAAAACAACAACTTCCAAGCAACAGTATTCCCAAAGCTGTCCCGCCGAAACCCAGCAGTTCTTCCCAAACGCACGCCTCTGATATTCATAGCTCCAAGCATTCTATGATTCTTCGTCGAATGCAAAACTAATTTGTTTTTTTATTTTTTTATATCCAATACTCTGATATCTGAAAACTTCTATTCTAATCATACATACGTTGGTACATTTAATTAATTATAGTATTATCAATGCTCATTGTGTTTATGTATAAGTATTTGCACAGTTCAAAGTTATGCTGTTCGCTCACCTCAATTTGGGATCAATTTTCACAGGGTTTGATGCTCTTGAGAATTATATAGTGTCTAGAAATATAGATGTATTCGGAGGCTCTGAAACATGGCTGCATGACAATTTTTTTATTGAACAGTACCAACTGGAACGCGTGGACAGAGATGGTAGAGGTGGCGGAGTTCTTTTTTACATAAGAAATACCATCAGATATGAAGTTATTTTGAGAGAATTAACACGAAACATAGAGCAGTTATGGATCAAGATAAGAGCTCATGGAAAATGTTTTATCACTGGTGTGCTGTACAGACCCCCAAGAAGTAACATTCCAGACTTTTTTGGCTGCCTTGATAATACTGTTTCCCAACTTCTACCCGAATGTGATAAAATCGTAATTCTTGGGGATCTGAACATAGACCTTCTCCTAGACAACCTAAATGCATCATATTTTCAGAACTTTTTAGAGTCTTATGATCTGATCCAACTGGTTGATGAGCCAACCAGAATTACCGATACAAGTCAAACCTTACTTGATGTCATAATTACATCTGCCTCTGAGAATGCTCCTATTTGTGAAGTAACAAATTTGCATAATGTTTTCGACCACTGTGCTATTTCTTGTAAAATACTGAAAAAAATTCAGAACAATCTTTCAAATTTATAAAATACCGTGATTGGAAAAATTTTGATAAAGATGCATTCTATGTACATATTAATAATTTTAACTGGGATGTTATCTATACATAGTCGGAGTCAACGACATGGTAAATTTTTTCACAGAAAATTTAATAACAATCTTTGACATACATTGTCCTGTTCGTGAAGCTAGAGTGTCAAAAAAACCTAGTCCTTGGCTAACGGAAACGATAAAAGACATGATCAAATTAAGAGATAAAGCTTATAAAAGATTCAAAAATAGTCAGAATATCGCCCATTGGAATTATTATAAAGAACTCAGGAACTATGTCAATGCAGCAATTCTCAGGGAAAAAAAGGCTTATGTCGAATTCGCGTTACGCCAAAACAACAATAAAATAACTTGGAATCGGCTCAGAACTCTGAAAATTGTAGGTCAAAAGAACTCAATATGAAATCCCTCCGGAATTGAAAAATGCTCAGGATATCAACTCACATTTTATTTCTATACCAAGTATAGATAAAACGGAGGCACAAAGTCGGTTGTTGGGCAAATATGCCATTACCTCTCAGAACGTAACCTTCGAATTCTCATCAACTACAGAATATGAAGTCGCAGAATGTTTAAATTTGATTAAATCTGAGGCCTCAGGATGCGATAATATATCAAGAAAGATGTTCGAACTCGTGAGCTTCCATTTGATTGAGTATTTAACGCATATTGTCAATACAGCATTAATGTCGGGTTCGTTTCCTGATCCGTGGAAGTGTGCGATGGTACTTCCACTACCCAAAGTTGCAAACGCTTCATCGTATTCGGATTTAAGGCCCATCAGTATTCTGCCTATGCTATCTAAAATTTTAGAAACTATAATGAAAAGGCAAATCTCAGACTACGTTTTCACAAAAAACATCATACTGTGTCACAGTCAGGGTTCCGAAAGCATCATAGCACTACAACGGCTCTGGCCTGCATCACCGATGATATTCTGATCAGCACTGACAGAAACAAGGTGACCTGTTCAGTATTGTTAGACTACAGTAAGGCCTTCGATACCCTAGATCCGTTTGTACTAGAAGAAAAACTTAAACATTTTGGGTTCGGACCTGGATCTGTGGAACTGATTGCCAACTATCTGATGAACCGATCGCAGTATGTTGTAGTTGGAGACCAGATATCTGAGGTACAACAGCGAAATCTTGGTGTACCTCAGGGCTCTATTCTCGGCCCGCTATTGTTTTCAATTTATATTACAGATTTCGTTGAATTTATGAAGTACTGTCAGGTACATCAATACGCGGACGACACACAGCTGTACCTTAGTTTCCAAATAGAAAACATTGAAGTTGCCATGGAACAAATCAATGAAGATCTTGCGCTATTATATAATGTATCATCCGCACATAATCTGAAACTAAATGCCAGTAAATCAAAACTCTTGATATTTGGACCCAAAAATAAGAAACTAACCTTCGTGCAACAAAATAACATAAATATAGCAGGTGATGCACTACCAGTTGTGAAGGAATGCAAAAACTTAGGATTACGGCTAGATAGCGACATGAGATACACAAAGCATGTTAATCATCCAAGTAAAATATCTTACAATACACTTAGGAGTTTATACTCGCAAAGAAATATTCTTAGCAACAATCTTAAACTCCATATATGTGAATCACTGATCATATCTAAGCTCTCATACTGTGATTGCCGGCGCTTCTGAAACAAGATCAAATGCGTTTGCAAAGGATACAAAATTCGTGCATGAGATTCTCATTAGGTATTCGTAAGTTTGATGCGATTAGCCAGTCATTTCGAGATACAAAGGAACTTAAACTTCCATTGTTACGCAAACTCCTTTTTTTTAACACTTATTCATGAGATCTTAATTACCCAGAAGCCTTCGTACTTGATGGATAAACTGAAACGCTTCGAAAACATTAATGATTTTCCAACAAGGAACAGGCGTCTGCTAGTAATTCCTAAACACTCTAGTACCACCTTCAAACGTAGTTTTTCCTACACATCTTGTATTCTTTACAATGCCTTGCCTCCACCAACTATTCTATTAGTAATTTCAAGAAAAAACTGAAAACTAAACTTCTCTCTACCAATTAGGTTGATATAAATACTGTAATGCAGCCATGTTTCTGGGTTTCGAGGTAGGTATTTGATGAAATCGTTTTTCTATTTAAATTATGTAAAAAAAAAATTGTTTTTGTTCTATGCTGAAGGTTGATTTGAAAAACACTGTTTGACAGTGACACTCCGCCTATTCAATCTAATAAGTATATACATATATTGACGTGTACTGTATCCATAGCTGATTGAATAAAGTCCTATTATTATTATTATTATTATACCAAAACTAATAATCCAACAGTGCCGGAGGTTTTCACAAATGAAGTACATATCAATCACAACTCTGTCATGGAGAGTCTGCTTCAATACTTGAAAAATAGCGGTGTTATGAATTTTTTTTTTCGGTTTTTTCTGTTTTTTAACCGACGAAACCAAAAAGGAGGAAGTTCTGTAGTCGACGCGTATATTTAATTTTTTTAATTTTTTTTTTACTAAGGTTTATTTTGATTTATTGAAAATATAAACAGGATGTTCATAAAATCAGATGTGGAATCATCTGTTAGACATTCACAAAAAATAACTTCATATTAATCGTGGATTTTTCAATTCACAGAAAAATCTTTCTATCAATATTCAATTGAGAATGTTTCCCTTTTCAAGGTTAATTTTATTTTTTACTTCTCAGTTCCGTATTTCGTCGGTTTATTTTTTGTTAAAAAGTTTTTATTTACGTTATTAATAATTCGATCGAGTCGTGCCTCGGCTCATTTTCATTGCATTTTGATTCTCTACAATTCATCGGGAGTATCGAGATTGCTTCATTAGTTTTCAAGTTACAAGTCAAAGACGATAAAAAAAAAGCTTTGAAATGTTTATGACAAATTAAGCAATGACAGTTGGGAGTAGAAAACTACGTATCGACCTATATATGTTAACCATCCTTTTCTCGGTGTGTAACATACTATTTTGTAAATTCATATTAAAAGAAAATTCATAATTTGTAAAAAAATATGATTTATATTTTTCGATAAAAAAATTACAAAAATTTTATTATTATGGAATACATATTTCATTGCCCTGATAAATAGTTTTTTTCAATCCATATAATGGGACAGTCGGTTTACTAATAGTATTTTTGTCGCGAAAAAAATTAAATAAACCTTCTTAGTCTCAATAACTAAGCTCCTAAACTAATATAACTAATTTTGAGTCGACGCCAAACAAACAAGCAAATGAATTAGGTAAGGCGTAAAATGATGGCATCGAGTTGGGCGGTGACATTCTGAGAATTTTTTTGAAGTAATTTAATGATCTTCGTTGATTGTTCGTTTGGCGCCGACTCAAAATTAGTTACTTACATTAGTTTAGGAGCTTAGTTATTGAGACTAAGAAGGTTTATTTTATTTTTTACTTTTCAGTTCCGTATTTCGTCGGTTTAATTTTTTGTTAAAAAATTTTTTTTTCAATTTTTTGGCTGAAATCTACTAATTACTAACTGCTTGTTTTTTTATTACTTCCAAAATACTTACTTACCCACCTTACTTCAACTATTACCAGTTAATAATATGATTATCTACTTTTACTATTTGTTGTAATATAAATTATTTTTGTTGATCTGGTTAGTTTATTTCATTACTTTGTATATCATTCCATCCTCTCATAGAATATATTGATAATGACACTAGCGATCTGTTATTGTCAACTACATATGTGAGCCAATGTTCACAAGTGAAAAATCAATTATCCCCTATTCCCGTAAGGGTGGATAATTCCAAATTCAAATATGATCAACTATGAGGTATACCCTATCTGATAAAAGAAGCATCATCCAAATCTAAGATCCCAGTACAAAGTTATAGCTGATAGAATCGGTTAACGGACCAGAATTCAGAGGGTGAGTGATCAATATCCTTCATTTTGCTACCCTTAGGGGTGGATTTTATCTTTTAAATTCAAATGGGACCAACTTCGAAGTATACCCTATCCACTGAAAAAATAATTATCGGAATCGGACGTCTCAGTAAAAAGTTATGCGTGATCATACATGAAAAAAAAAACGCTTCGACTAGAGAACCTCCTCCTTTTTGGTTTTTGGACTAGAGAACCTCCTCCTTTTTGGTTAAAAATATCTATTAATTGGTCTATAGCGATAAAGAAATTTCCAAATAACTTAAATTATCAACTCAAAAGGTGTCTCAAAACAGTTTTTGACAAAGCCAAACTTATTTCATCAAAGACGCAAAATTTCAATGAGATATATAAAAAATAATGCCGATCCAAAAAATCAATCAGCAACAACTACAAGAAGAACCCTCACAACAATCCCCAGCAATAAAATAGTAACATAAGGTTGTGGCGTATCTGAACAAGTCTAACGAAAAGAAGATAAATTCAATGTTAGAACAGTGTCCAAAAAAAATATTCTGAGATCTATACTCAGACAAAATCGTTGAACGAAGAATGGAATTAAAATTTGTGTGTACAGTGTACCATGTGTTTATGGCAAAATATATACGGTGAAACGGACCACTGAGAATAATTAAGGTTGAGCACAAAAACAATATAAAAAATTAGCTGCACGAATATTAACTACCAAGGGTGCACACATGGTAGACTGAAACAATTCTATTAACGAGACAAAAAGGGAGTTGAGTTGAATGGAGATCAGAATTTTGCAACTCGCTCTCTCATTGTGGATAGAACATACTGAACCCTACTGAAAATTCTTAAGAAATTCAGTACCAAATAAAATAACTCAATTGATCATCTAAAATATATGAAGGTAGGTATCGGATTTTGACAATCATTTGTCACAGAAATACAGGATGTCCCAAACTCGATGGCCTATTAGAAGTTTCTGGAGAACGGGACAAATCATAATTTTTAAAATTCGGTTTCTTGAGTAATTAGTTCTGCTCTATCGATATGAAATATTTTCAGCGCTGCGGCGTTGCCGCTTATATTGAAAAGTAGCAACAACTTTGATATTTTAAATGAGGTCCTGTATATTATTGCATTTTTTGCTTTACGATCATTTTTGTTCAATACTTTTCTATACCTATCTCAAGCAGTTTTCGAGAAATTTATTGATTTCCTTGTTTTTTGTGCAAAACATAGCTTCAATTAAATGTTTATTACTGCGGTATTTGGACTCGTACAAAGCTGAAATTTTGGGTGAGTTTTACCAATGTTCTGTGCATTGGTTATGTCTAAGGGAATTTGTTTTCCATTATACAGGGTCGTTCAAAATTTGTGATTTTTCTAATAGATACAAAAATGGTGAAAAGTACATTTTTTTAATGGAACACCCTGTATATTATCGACTATCCTGAAAGACAATTGAACTTCCCTTCAAATGATGCACCATGTTCCTATACCTAAATATTCTGGTTTCCGAAATAAAAGCAAGTCTCTATGAAAATTTAAAATATCTGCATTTGAATATGTATTATTATTCATTTTGACAGAAACACCATGGAAATATAAGCTTGTCAAACTAAAAGATTGGTGGATCATGATTTTTGATCAGACACAGGATTTTCAGATACCCTGTATGAAATATAAAACTATCATGGAGAAGAAAAATCGAACCTATACCATGAGACGGAAATAATAGTCAGTGACCATCTTAGCTTGATCGTTCAGTGTTGCAACCTCCGCGCCGCCGTCGATAAATATCAGTACAATTTCAAACCTCGACCACGAACTTTCGTTAAAATAAAGACTGTTTCAAATGCTCCGTAAGATCTATTGCACGGGCCGAAATAAATTTGGCACCGGTGCTGGGAGGAAGTTGAGTTTGAGTCCTGTGTGGGTAACAGATAAGGAAGCATTTGAATTCAAGTTGGTTCCATTTTGGTAGCAAAACAATTACAAAATAATCAATATTCAATAAACGGTTGGGATAGGTATACGACATGTTCAGTAGAAGTTATTTGTATTTGTCAGTAGAATCCATGAAGAGAATGAAATACTGGGTGTTCCATTTGAAATTCGAAAGTTGATATTAGGTATACAAGTACATGATACAACACTGCAACCGTGAAAATATTTTAAAGAGCTAGAGCGCAGTCTCTTATCGTGGGATAGATACAAAATTTCCAGTATCACCAAGATCACCAGAAACTTCCAATAGGCCATCGAGTTTGGAATACCCTGTATATTAATCATTCTTTGTACAATCAGTTCGTCATCCTATCATTCATACACTTCAATACACCACACAGAACCTTCTGCATGTTATTGCTATAATTTGATCACATTGATCCCAACAATTTCATCAAAACTTCGTTTGAATAGTTATTGCCTTTCATTTTGATTCTTTTTTGATCAAATTTTCGGTAATGAACGCGCAAACGTTTTATTATTGATGCATTAATTGTCGAATTTTCATAATGACTTTTTCCATAACATTTAATTCAAAATATGGCAAAATAATCCGATTTTTATAGAAACTTTTATTTCACAAACCAGATTATTCAGGCATATGAATATAACACATCATTTGAAAGGAACTTAAATTGTCTTTCAGGATATTCGATGACTTACAGGGTATTCCATTTAAAAAAAATTACTTTCCACTATTTTTGTATCTATCGGAAAAATCACTAATTTTGAACGACCCTGTATAATGGAGTACGAATTTCCTTAGACATAACTAATGCACAGAACATTTGTAAACCACACCCGAAATTTCAGCTTTGTTCGAGTCCAGATACCGCAGTAATAAACATTTAATTGAAGCTATGTTTTGCACAAAAAATAAGGAAATCAATGAATTTCTCGAAAACCGCTTGAGATAGGAAAAGAGAACTATCATACAAAAATGATCATCAATAATATACAGGGTGTCTCATTTAAAATATCAAAGTTGTTGTTACTTTTCAATATAAGCGGCAACGCTGGAGCGCTGAAAATATTCTAGATGGATAGAGCAAAACTAATTACTCAAGAAACCAAATTTTCAAAATTATCATGTGTCCCGTTCTCCAGAAACGTCTAATAGGCCATCGAGTTTGGGACACCCTGTATATAGAACTATTTCTTGTGCAAATTACCTTCGATTGAGAACTTTATGCTTCCTTCAACGTTACCATCCACGAAGAAAACTTCGAAGCAGCAATGGACTCAAACAAATGGCCCATTGGAGCTCATGTCCAGAAGTTTAGGGACCTAACTAGAAATTTCCAAGGAGTTTGACATGGGAGGAAAACGAAGTTATCGACAAAATTACGTACCAGTAATGATACCCTTAGTATATTTCATCTGAACATACAATGTTTATCAAATAAGGTAGACCAATTAATGCTATTTCTTGAAGAATATAAATTTTCTGTAGTCTGTTTATCTGAGCACTGGCACAGTTTATAGCTAAAGAAGCAGTTAGCTCACTTGGCATCGGCACTTTGATCTTTATGTTCCCGTTTGTACACTGCGCAACTCTGATTTTTGTCCCTCGCGCATACCGCGAGTTACTGTGTTACTAATACTGACATTTTTCGGATAATTCGAAGAGCGATAATCGCGTACAGACTTCTGCGCAACCTGAATTCTTTCCCTGGAGTGGATGTTACCTTGGAACAATCATTTGGGCCGAGTGAGCTAACTGCTTCTTTAGCTATAAACTGTGGCACTGGCAAACTCAGGAAAACATTGTACAAATTAACCTCAAAAATTATTTACTGTCATCTCACTTCTGTAGGCAACACACAATTCACGGCGGTGTGTCCATATATGTGAGAACAGGAATTAAATCCAAAAATGTAGACATAAAGTCATTTTGTGATGAAGTAACCGCGGAATTCTGTGGTATTGAGTTGCCCGGCACTGGAACTATTATAATTACCGTGTACAGGTCCTGCTTGGGCAAATTTCAAAATTTTTTTCAAAGACTGGAAGAACTACTCATATAATTATAGCAAAATATAATACTGTTGTAATAGTGGGGGACTTCAATGTTCACTTTGAATCCAACACATCTGATGTAAATGAACTCACCCATCTTATATCATCATTTGGTCTAAATATAATAATCTCAGATATCACAAGAATTATTCCCGGAAGCAAGCATAGCTGCCTCGATAATATTATTACGAATCTAGAAGATAAATCGTATAACTGTGGAATAGTTGAGCCATGTTTGTCGGACCATAAAGGTCAATTCATAAATATCAAAAAAAATTCCACCTTTTCTTCACATACCCTGCAAAAAAGAGTGATTACCGTTGCAGGCATAAAAAACTTGAGAAATATCTTGAAAAATACAGATTGGAATCTAGTGAATAATTTTTAACAAAAACGATACGGAGATAAACCGCTCAGCAGAGTTTATAACTTCCACGCTTGAAAGTGGTATCGAAACATCATTTCCATTGAAACAGGTACGTTCAGAGAACAAGCCCCCAGTAATCTGGTTTAATACTGAATTGAAAAATATGTGTAAAACTTTAGAATATGTTAAAACAGTTTGTGATGTTATAAAGACAAAAATGATTATTCAGTATAAAAAAATTTGAAAAATAAGTACAAATGTGCCATTGAAAGGACAAAAAGATATGCTTACGACAATTACATAAACACTTCCGCCGATAAAAATGAGAGATACATGGAAACTAATAAATTACGAGAGAAATCGTCTGAATAATAAAACAATTGACACTTCCTTCAAGCCAACGATTTCAACAGTTTTTTGGTCACATAGCGGAAAAAATTATAAGAACCTTGCCTATGACAAATATTAATTTTTCAGAATTATTTGTAGGTATACCAACGACACAGGGCTCCTTTTTTCTAGAACCTGTGGCTGAGGAAGAAGTACTCGCGGCGGTGAAATCTTTGAAGGACCCAGTGCCACAGATATCTTTGGAATAAATACAAAAATATTGAAAAATACCATAGATTTGATAGTGGTTACACTGACAAATCTTTTCAATACCTGTATTAGTACAGGTACTTTTCCAGAAATTTTCAAACATAGTAAAGTTGTCCCAATACACAAAATTGGTGATTTAAATCTTTTAGATAATTTCAGACCTATTTCCCTTATTCCTTTTTTAGGAAAAATATTCGTGATAATTTTGAAAAATCGATTATCCATGTACTTTGAGAAATTCAAATTGCTGCATGAAAATCAGTTTGTTTTTCGGAAAAACACCTCCACCATAAAAGCTATAGCTAAGGCAGTTGAAAACATAATAGAAGGATTTGAAGACGGCAGGAAATCTGCACTGACTCTATTTGACTTAACAAAAGCATTTGATTGCGTGAACCACGATTTGTTACTAGAAAAATTGAACCTATACGGTGTAAGAGGTATACCCTTAGCTCTTTTCGATTCATATCTTAAAGATAGAAGACAGTCAGTTGCTTGAATGGTATCACGTCAGAAACAGTAGAAATGAAATATGGGGTACCGCAGGGCTCTGTGCTGGGGCCCCTTCTATTTATCATTTACGTAAACTACTTATTTTATCATCTAGTTGATTCAACCTGTATCATGTTCGCAGATAACACCACTATCTTTCATCAAAATATAAACGAGAAAACAATAAATGAAGCCACTGAAAAAAATGCCGAATGTTGGTTTGCAGCAAACAGTTTGAAACTCAACAGTTTGAAACTCAACAGTTTGAAACTCAACAGTTTGAAACTCAACATTTTATTCACAGGCAACAAGAACCAATGAACCCACAAAACTTTTGGGAATTTTTTTAGACCCATCTCTAAATTGGTCGTTATACATCGAGAAGCTCTGCTCTAAACTTTCAAGCTCGATTTTTATTCTGAGACAACTGAAAAATGTAATAAGTTCTGACACACTGATGAATGTCTATTATGCTGTTTTTCACTCGCATATTTCCTATGGGGTACCTCTATGGGGTAATGCATCTGACTCTGTCAAAGTATTTAGGCTTCAAAAAAAAGCCTACCGAATTATTGCTAATGCGACCTTCAGAGACCATTGTTAACCTTTATTCCAGAAATTCAAAGTCATGACACTACCAACTCTTTATATTTTCCACCAAATACTAGAAATTCATAATAGAAATAATGAACTGAGTAAAAATTCAAACTTTCATGAATATAACACTCGCGGTGCTGGGCATCTCAGACCACAGAGATTTAGATTAAACAAATCTGCAAAAAACTCCCTAGATATTGCTTTCTATAATAAATTACCATCCAGTTGGAAGATTCTAGACATGCCTTGCTTTAAAAACATATTAAAAAAATTTCTTTCAGAAAATGGGTTCTATTCAATTCAGGAGTATATTCTGCTATATTTTTGTTATGAAGAACATATTTTTGTGGTACGTTACTGACAAGTGGAAAATTTCTCCATTCTCATATTTATAAATGCAGAAACGTGGAAAATCAACTCTGTTCTCTCAGAGTAGATACATTTTAATTATTTTTACTTCTAGGGGAGAAAACCAACAAATAAAATGCAGGGGAATGAATCTCTCCATTAAAACTTTTTAACAAAAAATCAAACCGTCGAAAAAATCAACTGAAAAGCAAAAAATAAAATAAACACAAATGTTTAGGGAATTTGTATTTTTATAGTGATTATTTTTTCCTGGAAGGCGCCAAATTCAAAACTATAACATGAATAACTCGTACCTCGTACGACTTTCCACTGTCAAATTCGTCCTATGGATATCAGAAAAAAAACATATTTGACTGAGCAGTGTTGTGAAAATTGTTTAATAAACTTTTGGAATTTTTTGTTTTTATTTACGAAAATGGTTGATCGCAAATAACAAAAACACCCTGTGTGGTCTCTAATTGCAGTTTACTGAATTATGACAAGAAACGACGTCGGCGCCATCTGAAACTCTAGATAACTCCTTTTATCAAGTGGGCTGGTGTCCCCCAGTTTGTCCCAATATTTTCCAGGTATAAGTGAATACACCATGGTTTTTAGACATCTTAATTTGATCTAAAATCTGAGCTCAACTTAGCTTGGTAAAAATGCATTGGTACAATAAGAACAATTTTAAGCCTAGCTTTTAATTTAAGAAGAGCTTAAAAAAGATAAGCTTAAAATTGTATATTGTATTGGTTCAAACGGCCCTCAGTGATTTTTATTCTCACAATATTGACATTGACACCCCTAATTCGCACATTCACATGTCAAATTGAAGATGCATTTTTTTGATATCCAATCTTTGAGATAATTCACTTTTTTGTTTCGTTAACAGATGGCATATTCCTTTTTTCTGAATAGGTCAATATTATCGCAGATGAAAGACGTATACTTTCGAAACAAGTGGCACTTATTTTGGCCACCAATTGTTTTCAAATAAATTCGTGAAAAACTGAAAAAATCACCGCTACTGAAGTGTCCGCAAGCTAAGCGTAATTCTAAAAATGTTGATTGACTGGCCATCAACCTGTCAATGTCTTACGTAGAAGAAGGAAACACAACCTTGGCTAACCTTGCTATCCAAGTTGATGGCCATCCAATCAACTTTTTCAAATAACCCTTCGCTTCACTTGCGGCACTTCGGTAGCGGATATTTTTCTGGTTTTTCAAAAATATCATTTGGGCAAAATAATGACAGTCAGTCGCTAGATGCAAGTGCACTAAATTGGGTTTCAATAAGAGCAGATATTTCAGCAAATCTGTTATAAGTAATGGTAAAAATGGAGTTCACGGAAATTTCGCGTATAACCAAAATCGAGGAAATTTTGACCTTATGAAAAAAAGGGGCTGTCTTTCGTGTATAAAGAATCCGTGTTTAGGAGGCAAAAACACCGAACGTCATCCCATTTTGCGCAAGTACAGTAAAACGCGGCTTTGGTAACTTTTGGCAGTCCGAGTTCAATCAACATCTCAAAAATAATAAAAACTTTTTAACAAAAAATTAAACCGACGAAATACGGAACTAAAAAGTAAAACATAAAATAAACCTTCTTAGTCTCGATAACTAAGCTCCTAAACTAATGTAAGTAACTGATTTTGAGTCGGCGCCAAACGAACAATCAACGAAGATCATCAAATTACTTCAAAAAAATTATCAGAATGTCACCGCCCAACTCAATGCCATCATTTTACGCCTTACCTAATTCATTTGCTTGTTTGTTTGGCGCCGACTCAAAATTAGTTACTTACATTAGTTTAGGAGCTTAGTTATTGAGACTAAGAAGGTTTATTTAATTTTTTACTTTTCAGTTCCGTATTTCGTCGGTTTAATTTTTTGTTAAAAAGTTTTTATGTAGAGTTCGTCCAGTATTGAAACGACCTCTTTGGCCTTCCCCCACCTAACAACCAATTTTTCTCGAAGATACCCGAGCCATTGTCTAACTGTGGCTATTAATAGAAATTCCATAGGCGTACCAAATTGTTTGGTATAGGCGAAACACGAGACGTAGTTTTTGGCGGACGAGTTTTGTGATTATGGTGGCGGCTTCAAGATGGAGGACAAACATTGTGATTATGGTTCAATTCGATTCAAAATTGGTATGTGGGGGTTTTTCGGAGTCGAAGATTATGAAATTTTTGTCAAAATTCAAGATGGCGGACGAGTTTTGTGATTATGGTCTGATTCGATTCAAAATTGGTATATGGGGGTTTTCGGAGTCGAAGATTATGAAATTTTTGTCAAAATTCATAAGTTCAAGATGGCGGCTTCAAGATGAATGACAAACATTGTGATTATGGTTCAATTCGATTCAAAATTGGTATGTGGGGGTTTTCGGAGTCGAAGATTATGAAATTTTTGTCAGAATTCATGAATTCAAGATGACGGACGAGTTTTGTGATTATGATCCGATTCGATTCAAAATTGGTATGTGGGGGTTTTTAGGGTCGGAGATTATGAATTTTTGTCAAAATTTATAAATTCGAGATGGCGGCACCAAGATGAAGGACGAGTTTTCTGATTATGGTCATATTTCATTCAAAATTGGTATGTGTGTTATAATAAAATCAATACTTCGACAAGTTGTTTACTTTCATGAGTACTTTGTAAAAATCAAATACTTTGACAAGTTCTTACTTACTAACTAATCACTGCCCAATCAAATTAATTGGTACCTACTTTTATGAATACTTTGTAAAAATTAAATACTTCAAGTTCTTACTTACCAACCAATCACTGCCCAATCAAATTAATTGGTACCTACTTTTATGAACACTTCGCGCGACAAGCTTTTTGAAACCAAATAATTCAACAAAAAATAATCAAATCATTGTCAGCGATGACTTAAATTTATTTTATACGTTTTAGTACACGGCTTCTATAACGTATACGTTTTAGTACACGGCTTCTATGAAATCAAAATTAAAGAACTAAAAATGTCGGACAAATAACTATTGTGGTGTATATTTCGATTAGACTTAATATTGTGCCTACGGTCGGAGATTATGAACCTATATATATATATATATATATATATTATGGACCGTGAGGGTTTATGGGGTCGGAAATTATGTTTTTTTTGTTAAAATTTAAAAATTCAATACATAGATATAAAAATAGACAGATAGACCGGGACGGTACCGGAAACGTGACCGGAACGAAACAGACAGACAGATATCTTATTTGCGTGGCATTGCAATGCATGCCGGATCCAGCTAGTTTTTTCATAAAAATTTCAAACGGTCACTCCAAGATGGAGACAAGTTTTGAGATTTATAGATTGTTTCATTAAAAAAATACGAATATACAAGAGGGCTAACTAGTTTTATATCATGAATGACATGATTTTCTGCAAAAAAACAATAAAAGCTTTCGAGAGAATCGCAGGAGGGATTTTGCTTGGTTATTATAGAGTTTTCCGCAAATTCGATTTGGTTTTTGGGTTCCAGACCTTCGGTAAACGGAGTATTAAAGTCACTAACTGAGTCACAATCACTGTTGCCGGACTCATCAGAACTACCCGCATTTACTGTGATAATGAAACGATCGTGAGCAGAGTCCAACATATGTTCTTTCTCCATTAATTCCATCTCATATTTTTTCACATGTTCGCATAGCTTTATCCATTCCTCAACAGTGATATTTGCAAATTTTTGTCCGGCAAGCTTTTCTAAATCATCCAATTTAAAAGTTACATTATGAGTCCCCACCCAATTTTTCATCAAAGCCCAAATTTTCTCTATCGGATTTAGTTCTGGGTGATAGGGTGGTAATCTCAATACTGAATGACCGTGTGCTTTTTTATAATTTCGTACAATTGTGCTTTTGTCCAAGTAGCCTGATGCTCTATATTTTCATCTAACAGCCAGTCTAGCATATCGTCCTTCCTTGAAGAGTATGTTGGACATTTTTCTAGCAAAGTATTGTGGTAAGAAGCGTTACCCACCACCAGCACACTGTTCGCGGAAATATTTGGAATTAGTTGTGTTTCTACCCACCTCATAAAATTTTCGTTGTTCATGTCATCGTGATAGTCTCCACTTTTTTTCCCAGATTTGAAAATTGAAAGGCCAATCTTTACAATCCCCATTTCTCCTCCTGCATGAACTATTATTAATCGTTTTCCTTTACTATATGGTTTTTTTAAATTTAAATTGGGAATTTTCTTATCAACCCACGTCTTAGAATGTGTATGAGAACTGTGCAAATACGTCTCATCAGTGTAAATGATGTTTTTTCCTTGTTCACGATACATTTTCAATTTTCTTAAAAATTCCACCCTTAGTAATCTATCTTCATGACTTTCCATCAATATCGCTCGATTATCAGGCGTTTTTTCCCAATCAAAACCTAACTCTTTGATTATAATGTGCAATGTTGAACGACTGCCTTCAAACCCTACCTGAGCATTTTTTATTTTTTTAAGAATAGAATTTAAAGTAGGGCGTTGTTTTTCAATCAAACAAAAATCATTTATAATCGTTCTTATTGTTTCACCCTGCCCTTCCGTAATATTATTTTTCGACTTTATTCTTCCTACTCTTTTTTGCGGAGACGGCAAAGAAGGAATACTACCTGAATTCACAGCTGATTGATCCGTTTGAATTTTTTCAAAACAATATTCTGTTATACCCATTGCTGCCTTCGCACGTTCTTTGTAATTTTTGGCCTCATTTTTCATGAATTTGATAACATTTGCCATAATTTCTTTTTCCGCTACTGAATAGTACTTACCACTGGGCATTTTGGCAAGGTAACAAGTAAACTATTGCAAAGTTGAATAAATAACTGCACTACCTATTTATTAATCAAACAAACCTAACCTTCCAAACGCTGCATGTCAAGACACTGGTGAATATTCGCCGTAGTATGAGCAGCCACATCAAATCGTGTCCACTCGTGTTTTCCCCCTCTCTACCTACCAACAGGTCGTTTCAATACTGGATGAGCTCTAGTACCAATGTTACAAGCAAAACCCGATAAAAAATTGAATAATGTGGTACCATCTATTATGCAAGTACGCGCGCACTGTAATGTTACAGAGTTCTGACATTGTCTAAAGATATATAAAGATATATATATATATATATATATATATATATATATATGTATCTTTAGACAATGGTTCTGAATTTTATGGGCATATGTGTTATTCTTTAGTAATGAGTAAATAATAGAGATGACTCTGGCTCTCAAGTTGCCGATTTATCTGATTGGGATTCCACTGTCTTAGATATTGCTTATTATTCTTGGGTTTTACTGACAGTGAAGAGTGAAATAAGTTTGCAGATTATTTTGTATTTCTATTTGGTTTGCATCTTTTGAAGTTTTTATAATGGAAGAAGGAGAAACTAGTTGAAAAGGGAAACATTTTCAATTAAATATTGATAGAATAAAGATTCCACATCTGATTTTATGAACATCCTGTTCATATTTTCAACAAATCAAGAGAAACTAGTGTAAGTACAGGAAGTAGGGAGAGAAAGACAAATGAGACGAAACGACAGAAGGCACAAAAGCAAAGGTAAAACATCAAGATAATGTTTTTGGGATCAATTTTTTTACAGTATCTGTTTGTTTTTAGATATCATTGTAGCAATGCTGATTTGGATAACTTTGAGAAAGTTTGCAATCACAATGGTCCTACATATTGTTGCGACAGAATTGCAGTAAGTGACATACGAGCCATTCGAAGTAAAGTTTTTGAAAACAATAATAAAATAGAACGGGACACCAAATTGTGCCACTACATGTCCGTAGTGCCAATTGAACGAAAAAGACCAACAGAGAGGAGACAGTCAAGGAGCCGCAATTTTTCTGTTCACTATTTTCTCCCTAAAAGAGTTACGAAGAGAAAAATACAAGTATGTCAGGCGTTTTTCTTGAAATATGTGAACACGAAAAAAGTTCGAATAAATTCTATTGCTAAGGCATTATCTGTAGGTAACATTCCGAAAGAAAAACGAGGTGGCGATCATGTATCTATCAAATCTTTTGACAAAAAAAATCAAGTAAGAGAGTTTATTGGCAAACAACAAGGTAGAGATAGTCACTATAAAAGAAAAAAATCTAAAAGAATTTATCTAGCCGCCGACTTAAACATAAAAAAGTTACATCAGATGTATCTAACTCAATGCGATACCGAAAATATGGTGAACTTTTCCATGTTCAGGAGAATATTCGTTAATTATTTTAATATTGGGTTCTCTAGTCCAGCATCAGACGTCTGCGCACAATGTACTAGACCCAAATTCAAGATCAAGAGGACAGTAGATGTGAAAATTAAAACAGAGTTGCGCACCGAGTTTACAGTCCACAAAAGGAGGGAGAATGCTTTCTATGGTCTCTTAAAACAGACTCCCGAAAACTCGATTACGTTTTGCTTTGACTTACAGCAGGTTCAACCTCTGCCCAAAATGCCTATTAATGATGCGTTTTTGCTCAGCAAGTTAGCATGTACGTTTTTTGTTGCGTTGACAGTCAGTCCAAACATCCAACATTTTATACATGGACTGAAGATCAAGCAGGTAGAGGATCAATAGAGATACCATCTGCACTTTTGAATCATCTGGATTCCTTGGATTATGGAAATAATACGACAGTTCGGCTTTTCTGCGACGGATGCGGTGGGCAAAAAAAAATTATCATGTTATATACTCTCTATATGGCTCAGATTCAAAGCTCCAAACCAAATCTCAAAAATAATACTTGTATTTCCAGTGAGGGGTCATTCGTATTTACCAGCAGACCGTGTATTCGGAAGAGTAGAAAAGCTCCTGATGAAAGAGGCTACGCTATTGCTTAGAGAGGACTATGAGAAAATTTACGTGAAAGTGGGAGTGGTGAAAAAAAATTGATTCGATTGGAGACTTTTTGATTTCAAACAACTTGAAGTGGATTGAAAAAAGTTAAAGGAATATCAGAAAAAAAGAAAATAGTCCTCTAACAATTCAATAAGGGAAGATCGGTTGAAGTATCCACTTTCGAAAACTTCCATTTCACTAATAATTCAGAGAAATTTGAAAAACTTTTGAAACCAAAATTTTCTGATACAGATTTGACTATAATGTAAAAATATTTAATACGGGGCATTCTGCAAAAGAAAAAGAAGTAGTCTCTTCAGCATCTGCTAAATCAGCAGTTTGATAAGGATTGGGAGGAGTTACAGGAACTGCACTGGTATGGGGCATTACTACACGGTCCTACTTCGAATGAGGAGGATCCTGAAGTTGATGAGGAGGATGGAACATGTGGTTGCCTTGAAGAGGAACCACCCAGACGGCACCCAATATTCCTGGAATATGCCTACTACATCCTATTTTCCAAAAGATATTGCAAAATCCCTAGAATATTCCATGAATATTGGTTTTATCTTATATCCATGAAAAATAATCCTGGAATATATTTTCACGATATTCATCAGATATTCTTCTTGAATATTACTGGTATATTCAAACGGCATATCAAGCTAAAATGTGGGTATACTAATATTCTGGGAATATTCAAAAGGTATTATCATGGCATATTTCTCTCTAGATAAAATTAAAAAAATCCTATCAATTTGAAACATTTAGTAGGAAAAACGAATTGGAAAGTTCCTAGTTTATATTGAATAAAAACTGATCAAACCACACGCATTTATCCTAATTCAAAAGATACGTGTTTCAAGCTTCCCAGCCAAAATTAAGCATTCAATTGATTAGATTTTGAGTTATGACAGTTGATGTGAAATTTCCACCAATCAAATGTTTGGATTATGACGCCGTACGCCGGTGACTGACAAATCGAATGCTGATTGGCCATTGTTAAAGCACTGTGACAAAGGTGTATGGAGTCTAGCCATAATGACGGCAGACGTGTGATCTTGTCAACTGTCATTGCATTTCATATGAATTGTTTAGGTTAGGTTTAGATTATTTTTGATTACTTGTTAATTATGGAATATTCGTTCAAGACTTCTATTTTTTGAGGATACTTGGGACAAATGAACAAGAATGCTACTTTAGCCAGGAACTCATATTTGAATGACCAAAAATGGAAGGGTGGCAAATAGAAAAAATTTATTGAAGAGAATGATATGGTGGAAGCAGTGCCCGCTTTCTGGATATTTGAAGATTCTGGAGGTTACAAATGTCGATGGCCAGATACTATTTCTGGAGCAAAGGTGAGAGCTGCTATTCGGGCAAAAGAAAACTGGAAAAGCATACCAGTCGAAATTTTGAGTAGTTCACCATATGACCATTTTTATGTGGCAACCAAAAAAGCTGGGATTGCTAAGTATACCAGTGAATTGGAAGTCTTTTCTGCTTATAGTTTTCATTCATTATGATATCAAAAAAATATATTTTCCAGGTAAAATTTCGCAACTAGCCAGCTCATCTCAGTCTGAAACATTAGCAGTGATAAAACGAAATTTAAACTTGGAAAAAGAAGTGTCAATACAATTAATAATTCCAAACATCAACTCGGATCTGTCGACCCCAAGAACTGCCTCTTTCACTGCAGCAAAACAGAAATGTTTGACCTGTAAAGGTCAGTTAATCTCTTATATATTTATGAACTTTTCTTTGGTTTTTATAGATTCTACTAAAATTATAAGACTTTTGCATATTATTAACGGAAGGGTCACACAAAATGCAGAATTGATAACTGCCATACTAAATTCTAGGAATGAAAATAATATCCAAGATAATAATCCAAAAGCAGTAGATATCGATATCCCAGCCAAGTCTTACCATAAGAGCTGATGGAATTGGACAAAAAACTGAGTGACAAAAACATAAGAGAATTTATGGTAATTTTTACTTCCTTTATACTTAAATACTTTGATTAATGCATAGAGCAGTGACAAAAAGATGAAACGAATAATTTTATTTATAGGTGACCAAGCTTATTCATGTTGGAGGTACTGATCTAAAAGATGTCATCAGAAGATGTATGCCTCAGGTAGTTGACGATGATATTTTAAGGCAGTTCAGTTGGGTTGGAGGAAAAGGAAAGAAGAAATTTTCCACTCTAGACTTGGCTACTTTGTTCAAAGGTAAAAATATACTCCAGTAGTCAATGTTAATTCCACTTTCCCTTCACTTAATTTATACTGGTTGATCTATGACATATTCAATAAACTTTTTCCCAATGTTGCCCAACTGTTCTCGAATATTCAATAGTTTTTCTGTATTTCCATAATCTGCGTTCCTAGGAAGGATATATTCAGAGGTCATTTTAGAGGCCATCCATTAATCACGTAAGGGTCCTAAGGAGGAGGAGGGTTCTCAGAGGAGGGGGGTAAAAGCCATTCTTACGTAATATTTTATTAGTCTAAATGTGCGATTTCTAACATAGAGTTTTCTAAAACCAGATAAAATCATACGTAAGAAGGGGGAGAGAGAGTCAGAGAAATCTTATGTGCCCTTACATAGGGAGGTTAAAAATGGCCAAAATTGTCCTTATGCAATTAATGGATGCCCCTTAGACCACAATTGAATGTCAATTCCATCTTCAGTTTATAAAACCCCACTTCTATTTTCTCATCGATAATATATTAATACTATTTTTAGAGGTATGTAAGAAAAATCCACTTACAAAGCAATTCACGGAAAAGCAAGTGGAAGAAAGACTTGCTATTTTCCTGGCTAAAGCTACTTACTGAGAGGTGCAATAGAAGAGTGTAAGTAAATTATTGTATGATGAGGTATTTTTTCTTAAATTGGTTGTTTTTAGGAATAAAGAAAACAAACAATGACCTGAAGAAGAATTGGTGCAATAATAGTATTAATTTGTTTACTTTTGTGATAAAGTTTGAATGCGGAAGTTATTTTTTGTTAGTTTCAATGCGGAAGTAAGTTTTTGTTAAGTTTCCAAAGTCTTCCCAGAATACCTATATATTTGTTTTTTTGCGTTTTTTTAATAAATGTTTTTCTGATATAGTTTTTTATTACTCAAAATAACATACATTTTACCATATATATCTAGGGTGGAGTTCATTGCATATAAACTGGGTCACCCTGTATATTTTCTGCTATTCATTTTCAAAAAGCATATGCTGTGCAGTACAAAAATATATTCCTGGCATATATTTTTATGGTAAGAAAATATATGTATAGCATATGCCATGGATGTGTTTTAGGAAATTAAAACATATTCCTGGGATATGTTTTATGGTGACTTTGGATATCCATGGAATATGCATATCACATGTTTTGGAGGATATGGAATATCCCTGGCATATGCCAATATTCCGGTGGGATATGATGCATAGGATATTCATGCAATATGATTGTGCCGTCGGGGCAGCTATCCATATTTAGTTTTCCTGAAAAACATTTTCTCACTTTTTCCTCAGAATGCTTTTTGTCGGGAATACAAATACTTATTTTTAGTTGTGTCGTTTTGTTTAGTTTCGAAATCACATTATACTAAAAATTGAGGTAAAACATTAACCCTATTTCAGAATCTGAAATTCATGCAAAAACAGATAAAAATCAGATTTCATACAAAAACCGATAAATTTAAAAAAAAATTGATAAAAAAAAGGATAAAAATTTTTATGTTAGCAAAACTTGAGATTTATATTAGGATATGAACCACGGATAGTTGAGTCCAGTTATAACATTTTTAAAAAAATTCTGGGATCACGCTCTATAAGTTTTTCGTCATTATCTCAAAATGGATAAATATGGATTTATCGGTTTTTGCATGTTTGCTCCACAAATGTTCTTCTCTCTCTCTCTCTCTCTCTCTACATTTCTTGGTTTGTCTTCCGTTACGGCGACGCTACCAGCTCTCCCCTATTACGTAACCAACGTTACATAACTTCCGGCTTCGTCGGACGGATGCACGAGTCTCGCTCTAGACGATGATGCATCCGTTATATTTATACATTATTTATAATTATGTATATCAATTATTATTATATAAACTCCCTCATTCCGGAGAGTCCGTCCCCATCTGGCCTGGTTACCAGCGTAGAGAATGAGGGGTTAGACCTGGTCCCCTTCTTCCGATAAATCCGTTATCATCTGGCCTGGGTACCAGCGTAGAGAAGAACGGGACTATTTAAAACACATATCTTTTCTTGAACTTCACAATAGTACTTTTATTTTTGCAATGCACGTTTAGAAACGGCAGACATTCACATTTGACATTCACTTGACTCTTAACCTAAGAGCGCCATCAGCTCAGGACCATGGTCAGGTCAGAGTCGAACCAAACAAATGTTCTTTACCAAAGTAAACATGGCCAAAATGTGAGGTTGTTTTACCTCCAGTGTCAACCATCTGTCAAATGTGCACGAAACTAATTCAATATATTTCATGTCCCATTGTTCCACATCAAACCCTTCAATACTTATCGAGGTAAAAGGGTACCATTCAGATCCTTTACATTTCAAATGCATATTAGTGATTTTTCCTCGAACTTAACCATACAAACCGGGTTAGCAATAAGTTAACCTGTCAATATTCCTCGAAGTGTATTCCAAACTATGACGTAAGAGTTAACCAACCACACAAACCATTTCACTGAGATAGTTTGACAGAGTAGTTATCTTGCTGGAGGTTAGGTTTTTTGTTCATTCATAAGGAATGATAAGGATAAAGGTCCTATCTTAGTGTAAAAGTATATTAAAAATATATAATGGATTCATACAAAGTATATGTGAATGAGAGATTATATCAGATTATGTTCATCATCTTCCAGCATTTGCATAATCCAGATATTGATAAAATGTATTCCCGATGAATTGAAGGCCACTAAAGAAGGATGTGGTGAAATATGATTATCTCCTATAAATTCCAGTACTAATAAATTTGCCACATTCATTTTCATTGTATTTTCAAGAACTCGAAGTACACATAAGTAAAGAAAAGATAACAAAATATTAATCAACGTCGTAATGAAAATTTTTAACCCTTAAACACAGAATATAGGACTCTGTGCCTCAACAACAAAAAACAAATCTGTCAACCTTCACAAGTTAAACCGAAGTCTATCGTGACGTCATACAATAGTTAACCTGGTTTGCGTGGTTAAGTTCGAAGAAAAATGACTATTGTGAAGAAATGTTTGAACAAAATTCGGAAAAAATCAGATGGATGAAAAGAGACAACAAAAAATGGCTGAACAAGCAAGCTGTCAGTGGGTTTATATAACGTTTATTTGGGTTTTCAGAAAAAACATAAGGAAGAAGATAAGAAAGTTGAACATACGTAATTCAATGGGAACGTTTATACAAGTATTGGAATAAAATAAGAGTGGACTCATTTTTCACTCTTATCTTATTTTAGTTTGAAAATGGAAGTGCGCATGTGCAGACAAAATTGTTTTATGCTAACATTAATCTAACCTTTATCATTTTCTGACAGTCTTCGTCTTCACAGTTTGTTTACTGTCATCCATGATCTATTCAACACAACAAAAAACTTGCAATTTGAAATGGCTGCTAATAAAAAAGGGTAAAATTTTAAAATGATAATAATTTGTTTTGGGACCCCAGAAAACAAATTGAATTGACAGAAGACATGAATATCATTGTCAAAAAAGCCGTGATTTCATTGGTTGATTCTTAATTCTTATTTAATTTAATCATTCTGTATAAACAGGTCTATTTTTGTCTTATTCCTTATACTATTCCTAATCTTATCTTATTCGCTGTTAGTGTTGAATAGCTCTGTCAAAAATGCCGATTATTTCTTTAAATGTTGTAAAAATAAAGTAAACACTACTTATTTTGTGTGTATAAAGTGTTATGGTGTTGTTCACAAAAGCTGTATGTTCCGAATGACGCAAAAAGTATGTTAGCTGGTCATAAAATTATATGCAGTGATTGTAAAGCTAAAGAAATGTCCACTCTGCCAATGAATAAACATCAAATATGTGAAAAACATCTCTAGTAATGAATTCTCTATAAAAAACGGAAACAAAAACTCAAACAAATGACTCAGGTACACAAACCAATCTGAACCCTACTTTGGAAGAAAAAATCGTTGATAAGCAAGATCCAGTTTTTGTCACCACACAAACCCGTGAGGACGACCTTCAGGCAGGAAATTACCCAAACAACTATGACTAATAATGTTGGAATACAAGTCAATGCTCTAGAGTTGAATATGTTTTTTAATACACTTGCCAATTTCGACAGGAATGATTCGGATAATGATGAATCTGGTGACCTCATAATAAAGAACAAGAAACCTAGATCAAGAAGGCAAAGGAAAAATAATAATAAAATCATGAAGAAGAAGTCGAATATAAATAAGGATGGAAATGTTTGAAATGATGATGGTCTAAATAACGAGTACAGAAATAAATGTAGTATTAAAGAAGAATTGAGTCAGTCCTTAAAGGATACCCCCTCAAAAAGAGGTTTATCTGGAATTTGTGAACATCCTAAAAAGTGTCATCAGCTGGCGTCTGAAAATATAGAAGAATCCACTATGGCTGGGGCTGAGGTCAGACATAAAATACTGAGACAAATAACAAGTGACAAATTTAGTGTTGAATGTACTGTTAAACAACACTGATCTGATAGTTCACTATCAGATCTAACAAAAAATTTATTCCAGGACACTATAAAGTATGGGCAAGATGATTTCGTAATAATCATGTTTAATACTAATAACATCAGCAACAAAAAAACTCCTAATACGGCTCTGAGAAATTGCATGAATATTGCCAAAGTCACAAACTTAATTTTATTGTGTGAAAGAAATTGTTCAAGAGATGAAATAATAATCAAGTGCCTTGGGATTTCCACAAGACGTTTCAAAGGTTCTTGCATTAATTCATCTCTAAAATTCATTATTGATCAGAAATGTAAAGGAAGCAAATTTTTTGTGGTAAATGAAATGAAGGATTACATTAATAACCCAATCAAGTGTAAAAAGATTGCTTTAAAAATGATTGAGACACATTTATCTTATGAAATTTAATATGAAAAAAAAGTTGAGTCTATTACTGATGTAGTAAGTCTACCTGATACTTCTTCGTTTATAGTCAACGTCAATGAAAAAAAAGCTGAATCTATTACCGATGTAGTTAGTTTACCTGATACGTCTTTTTTAGTCAATGTCCGGGAATTGCACCAACCAAGTTAAAACCATTACCCCCCAAGAATAAATTCTATAGAATAGTGAATCCACTAGATAGCAGTAAAAACACTGCATCTATTTCGATATGTCACCAAAATATAAGATGCTTAAGTAATAAAGTACTTCAATTAGATGTCTTATTGGAGAAAGATATAGACTGTGACTTTCTTTGTTTGTCAGAACACTGGCAAAACAAAAACCAGCTAGATGTTGTAAAACTGAATAAATTTGAGTTATGTTCTTTTTTTTGTAGAGAAGCCATGAAAAATGGTGGGGTTGCACTATATAAAAATACTGTCTGTACTCTAAAATGTGATACTTTAAACTTAGATAGGTTTTGTGTGGAGCACGTTTTTGAATGCTGCGGCATTGTTTTACCGCATGTGAAAGTTGCAATTATATGTATTTATCGTCCACCTGATGGAGATATGGACTTATTTCTGAATCTGCTAAATGGCCTATTGCTCCATACAACTGAAAATAATCTAAATGTTATTATTGGGGGCGATTTTAATGTAGATTTTAATGTGGACAGCACTAAGCTACGGAGATTGAATGATGTTTTGGGATGTTTTGCCATGAAAAGAACTGTCATGGAACCGACAAGAGTAACCTCTGCGACTAGTTCCTGTATAGATAATTTTTTAGTGAGCATACATCTTAATTGTTACGAGTCATCAAACAGACTGTCAGACCATTATGCACAGCTCCTGAAGTGGCATGTATAGGGAAATATGAATTTTAGGGATACAAAGTGTACCAATATGTCCATTTTTCGTAAAGATTTTTCAGACACAAACATTTTAAAATTCATAGAGTTACTGGAGAATGAAGACTGGGCAGATCTCACTGAGGAAACATGTCCAAATGCAGCCTATCAAATATTTCATAGAACATTAATGTACTATGTTGAAGTAGCTTTCCCTATGAGGAAAATGAAAGTAGGAGGAAACCCAAAGACTAAATTGTCACCTGAACTAATAGATTTAAAAAAACTTGTTATTCACTATAACGAACTTTCAAATACAGATGAAATTTTCAGAGAACCTAGCAGACAAGTAACGGAAACCTATAGGAAAAAACTTAGGGAACACAGGAGAAACATTATAGATCAGAGAGTCGCTAGCTCTAGCAATAAAACGAAAACAACATGGAAATGTATAAATGAAATAAAGAAAAAAAAATGCAGTGTTAGCTCAGAAATCACTATTCTAGAAGATGGGAAAGAACTTCCTAAAGATATCGCTGCTAGTAAATTTAATAGTTATTTCACACATGATCAGTTGAGAGACAATGTTGACTACGACTGACTACGATGTTAAGATCTGTCGATATGTGTGCAAACTCCTTATATATGGCACCAGTTACTGAGGCTGATGTTACAACTTCTGAAAAGTTCAAATGCTAGCGGTTTCGACTACATTTCGAATAACATTTTTTTAAAATGTCATGCACAATTAAACTATCCCCTGACAATATATCAGTGGAAAATGGTATTTACCCTGCTAGACTGAAGCTAGCACTAATCAATCCAATATATAAAAAAAATGACCCACACCAAATAGAGCACTACAATCAGTCTCCTATCCAGCATAGGTAAAATTTTTGAATTGAACATGAGGAACCAACTACTGTCTTTTCTAAATAAAAATAAAATGCTCTCTCCACATCAACACGGTTGTACTTTGGGTAAGAGCACGGAAACTGCACTCAACGCTTTTCAAGACCAGATAGTAACAGCTCTTGATAGCAAAATTCAAATTTGTGGCCTTTTTGTTGACTTTTCACGAGCTTTTGACTGTGTCAACCATGAACTGTTACTAGCAAAAATGGAAAGGTATGGAATAAGAGGAATGGCATTGAAGTTGTTGCGCTCTTACTTATCAAATAAACACCAGTGTGTTGTTTTGCAAAACACACAAAGCCCTCCTCTAGGCATTAAACAGGGTGTACCCCAAGGTTCCATATTGGGCCCCCTTCTATTTCTCGTTTATGCAAATGATCTCCTTAACTTTTTACAAAATCTGTCAACGATCCAGCCCAGCAAACATGTTACGCGTGGGCCTCTAGAGGCACTTTGAAAACATCCGACAGACAACATAAGCGGGCCATAATCATGATACGTCGTCGTCCCGGCTAGCCCGTGTCGCGACGGCCATCAGTAGGCCTCCAGACTACCACTCGCTTTATTACATAGCGGGACTTCAGCGGATAGACAGAGTAAGATGAACTGATATTGTATGGTACAGATTATGGTGCGATTGCGGGTATCCTACTAATCAACCGCGTCATTCCACTGTTGGGATTTCATCAATGATCTATGCGAAAATATACAGGGGCGTCCAATTCAAAATGCAGTACATGAAAGTATAGGGTATCTTGGAAGGCAATGAGCATAGAGACGGTTTCAATGAAAACAAAATGGCCCATATAAGCGCCTAAGAACAATCTAGCATCTTCGAAAACAGTGAAATTCCAATGAAGATAGATAATTATTATACACAATAAATTCACCAAACATTCAGAATTGACTGATTCATGGACTAGATATATACAATTCACTGTTTTCACTCTCTAAAGCCACTAATTGTAGAGGATTTCTAAAACTGTTCCCATTTACCTAAACAGACAACTTTTTCTTCATTTCAACCATTTTTATTGTATCTCAAATGGTTTCAAGATACTCATCCATATTTCCCAGATATTGCATTTTAAACTGGCCTGGAAAAATATTTCACCGAATAGATAGAATGACAACACACAAACTGAAAAAATTCTCGCCACTGTGATTATTTTTCATGGCCATATATCACAATGACCAGACAAAATAGAAAATACCTGATTTGACATCCTACATGAAATCAGCAGTAGGGCCAACTGCGAACGTGATATTCAGTGATGCCAATGTTGCAGTTTCAATACAGAGGTCGCAGCGGTGCGGCGCATAATGTCACATACTGTGTCAAAACGACATCGGCGCGATTATCGCAAATTTTTAACGGGTAATTTCTGGCTAAATTCAAAAATCCATAATAAATATGCGTATGTTCAGCCAAAGCGGCAAAACTGATATCATTCCAATTATTTACCGACATCGGTGTGCCGCTGCCGACATCTTACCGCAGTTAACATCAACGACCCGTCTATTTACCGCTCATTCATGTTTGCTGGGAGGGAATATCTTATGCCGACGATATGAACATTTTAGTAACACAAAAGGATTTTGAAAGCCTATAAAAATGTTATTTTGTGGTCGAAAAAAAAAACCACCTAACTCTAAATGTTCGAAAAACAATATTAATGAAGTTCTCTCTGAGTAGTCAACCTGATACCCTCTCTATCTTTAAAAATGATGACATAAGAGCAGGGCCGATCCTAGCAGGTGTGCAGCGCGTGCACCGCACGCGGGCGGCCAAACTAAGGGGCGGCCGCGAGGCAATCAGCTATTTTTTGAAAGAAGAAAAATGAAACGTTAGTGCTCAGTTGTGTTGTATGTTGGTCTATTGTCCATTAGTATCTTCTCCTACTCTCATCTACACACATTCTTCATTTGAGAGCAAAATTCATGGCAGAGCCGGCAATGCAGCATAAAAAATTGACATTTCTATAAAAAAAAAAAAAACCAAGGGCCATATTTTTGACACGACTAAGTAAGTTTGGTTCCTGTGTGCGGCACGGCGGCTTTTTTATGTACGTATAGTCTTTACGATGTCAGTTGGAATAGAGAGAAAAAGCGATGGCGCGCTATCATTGAACGAATGATTGCTGTAGTACAATTTTTAGCCAGTCAAAATTTAGCATTCAGAGGAGCTAGTACGGAGTTGTATCATAGAGATAATGGTAATTTTTTAAAGGCAGTAGAGATGTTGGCCAAATTTGATCCAGTTATTTCAGAACACCTTAATAATATCAGTAAATACAAAGATAAAAAAACACGTATTCCACACTACTTAGGGCAGCATTTTCAAAATGAAGTAATTCATATTTTAGCCGAATCTATTCGTAATGAGATAACACGCATTCAAAAAAGCCGAATATTACACTATAATTCTCGACTCTACGCCCGATATTAGTCATACAGAACAAATAACGTTTGTAATTAGATGTGTGAACACTACTGATGGTAAAAGTAAAGTAGATATTTTAGAATTTTTTCTAGGATATTTTTCAGTAACTAATACCACTGGAGAAGGTCTGTGCAATTTTCTATTAGAGAAGCTATTACCTAGTTGCAGCTCGAAGTTAAAGATATACGTGGTCAGGGCTACTACAATGGATCGAACATGAAGGGGAAAAATATAGGGCTTCAGAAACGGATTCTCGATATCAATCCTAGAGCATTATACGTGCCGTGTGCGGCTCATACCTTAAACCCCGTCGTTAATGACGCTGCCAGCTCCAGTGGTGAAATTTCTGGATTTATTGATATGGTACAAGAGGACTATAATTTTTTTTCTGCGTCCCCATATCGATGGGATTTACTAAAAAAATACGTGAAAAGTCTAACTTTGAAACCATTAAGTGAAACAAGGTGGGAAAGTCGTATCAATGCTATTAGACCTCTAAAGCAAGACCTCAAAAACATTATTACCGCATTAAATGCCTTAATTGAAGATTCCACCAGAGACGCGAAAACAAAAAATGGTGAAAAATCAATAATTAAAAATCTTGAATCATTCAAATTTTTGTGTTCAATTTTGATTTGTCATGATTTATTATCAAGAATGAATGTTCGGAGTAAAATGCTTCAAAATCCTAAATTAAACATCGCGGAATGCATTGAAGGTTTAGATAATTTAAAAAAATATTTTGTTTCACAAAGATCAGACGATAATTTCAAAATATTTGTCGAATCAGCCACAACACTTGCTATTGATCCCGAATTTCCAAGTTCGAGGCTCAGGAAAAAGGTCCGTTTATTTGATTACGAGGGCAGCAATTCAAGACTTCTTTCTATTTTGCAATTCTTGATCACGCGATCTCTTCGGTAAATGAAAGATTTACATTATTATCTGAGTGCCTTTCAATATTCTGCTTCCTGTATGAGTTTCACAACATTTCTAGTGATGATCTCATGAAAGCCTGCATGGACTTAGATATTAAGTTACAGGTACAGGAGGAAGAAAGTATCGTGAAAGATATAGACGGTATACAACTGTTTAATGAAATAACTTAATTCAAAGATATTTTTCCAGGTAAGAAACAGCCAATTGAGGTATTAGAAATCATAGTCAAAAATGATCTCATTTCCTGTTTTCCTAATTTTGCTCTAACAATAAGAATTTTTTTAACCTTACCTGTTTCTGTGGCTTCAGGAGAAAGAAGTTTCAGCAAATTAAAAATTATTAAAAATTACTTGAGAAATAATATGACACAAGAAAGGCTTTCTCTATTGAATCCGAAATCTGTGAAAAAATAGATTTTACGGAGATTATTGATAAATTTGCCACTCAGAAAGCCAGAAAGGTTATTTTATAATTAGGTAATTATAATGATTAGGTACCTAGTCTGTAGACTGTAGGACAACTGATTTATATACTTTCCGTTGGTATACGCACTGAGTATGTCCAAAATCGTTGTGTGTGAAAGAGACGTTATACAGGTAGATGAGTTTAAGAGTTTATAACGTCAACGTTAAATATTAGTCAAAATAAGAAAACAATCTCTGGAGGGGCGGCACATCTGGTATTTGCACGCAAGCGGCCAATACCCTAGGATCGGCCCTGCATAAGAGTAGATGCTTCAGAAACAACTGAATTACTTGGGGTTAATATTGATAATAAATGGAGCTGGGAACCACATATTGATAGTCTCTGTGCAAAACTGCGTAAGAATTGTTATGCCTTGAGATTCATGTCCAATTACTGTAGCAAATCGATATTGTTAAGCCTATATTATGCCAACATCAACAGCCATTTGCGGTATGGGATACTCAACTGGGGTACGTCTGCTTCATGGGAAAGAGTTTTCGTTTTACAGAAAATGGCAATTAGGATAGTGGATGGTCTAGATTGGAGAGTATCATGTAGAGACAGTTTTGAACGCCTAAACATTTTGACTGTAGCAGGCCTGTATGTATATGAGCTGTGTATTTTTGTCTATCAAAACAGATAAGTTTTCTTGTAGTGGAGAAAATCATCAGCATGAAACAAGATCTAGAAATCTGCTTGTTCCAGGCCCACACCGCACAAAAAAGTTTCAGAAAAGTCACCTGTTTCTTGGGTGCAAAGTCTACAATGAATTAGATCAGAGTATTAAAACTGCCCCTAATATAAATATATTCAAGAAATCATTAAAAACCCATCTAAAAATAAGAATATTTACACTGTTGAAGAATTTCTTTCATAACTCTGGTGTATCATCAGAATGTGTCTGTTTTTTATCAATATCTCTATAGTTATATGTTATATATTTTTTATGTCTACATTTATTTTATATTCTTTGTTACTGTACCACTGTACTTTTCAACAAATGAAATAAATTATATTATTATTATTATTATTATTATTGATTGAATTATCTGTTCAACGATGTACCACTCGACCCCCCATGCCGTTTGCAATTTTTAAGTTGAAGGGGCCCTCCCCCCCGCACCATCTATCGAGCAGTCACAATGTCTTTTAGGAAAAAATGCAGTTTAGCAACACTCCGAAGATTTGGTAAAAATTATTTTTTTTGTGAGTAATCATTAAGCCTCCTCAACCCAAAAAATACAAAAAACCCGGCGGTCACTCATAAAAAAAAGATATGAATTTTTTTAAATCCATTATTTTCACGACATTAAAAATCACGATTTCTATTTTTACCCTCGAAAACCATACTAATCTTTATATTTACAATTTTGATAGCCTTAACTCATTTATCAGAAGTCAAACGCTATCATAACTGCATTTTATTGACCCTAGATATGTAGTCTACAAATCAAGGCACGCCTTCAGCATGGATATTTTCTGCATACCGTAAGGCGTGCCTCCTTCCGCAGAAATGCAATCCCAATCAATATCTTACGTTGCAGAAGGAACACAACCTAACCGAACTTGGCTAACCCTGCTATCGAAGTTGAATGCAAATCAATCAACCTTACAAAGCAACGCTTCGCTTTGCTCGCGGACACATCATTAGTGTTGACTTTCAAAATTGAATAACTTGAAATATATGACCACCAAGAATTTTTCAAGGCTATCAACATTGTAAATATAAAGATTACTATGCTTTTCGTGGGTAAAAATAAGAATGGTTATTTTAACTGTCGTGAAAATAATGGATTTAAAAAAATTCATATCTTTTTTTTATGAGTGACCTCCAGTTTTTTTTGGGGTTGAGGAGGCTTGTTTATTTACAAAAAAAATCTCCAAATCCGCGAAGTATCGCTAAACTGCATTTTTTCCTAAAAGACATTGTAAACTGCTCGATAGATGGTGCGGGGGGGGGGCACATCAACTAGAAAATTGCAAACGGCATGGGGGGTCTAGTGGCATATTGTTGAACAGATAATCCAATTCTCTTTTCAACCATCTCAGTTTTTCCGAATTTTGTTCAAACATTTTTTCACAATATGCATTTGAAATGTCAAGTATAAGTGCGGATCTGAATGGTACCCTTAGGCCCGGTATTTTCACCTCTGGTTATACTAGGAATAAATTAACCAATGGTTAGAATATGCTTTTGTTTAACGTTCATTGATAAGCAAAATCACATTCTAACCTGGTTAATTTATTCCTAGTTTAAACACAGATTAAAATACCGGGCCTTACCTTGATAACTTTTGAACGGTTAGATGTGAAACAATGGGATATGAAATATATTGAATGGTATTACCTGTCCTACTTTTTGAGAGAAGATACATTACAATTACTCGACAGAGGGCGCTGGGGGCACCTCAACTTGAAAATTTCGAAAGGTATAGAGGTCGAGTTGTACATCATTGAAAAGGTAATTCAATTTTTCTTTCAACTATGGTTGTTCAACGGAATCACAATTGCGAGTGCGGCATTTTATAGTCCCCGCCCCCTCCCTGCCCTAACAACACAGAGATGTCCTAGGTATGTCCTTTTTATGTACCGCGGTACAAGGACATGATTGGGACATCCAGGGGATGTCCCGCAGAGGTTGTCCAGAGGACATCCCATCTGGTATATCCATAGGTTGTCCCATTCATGTCCCTAGTTTTTCTGATATCCATTATCATATATAAGAATCGTCGAAACTCATCAAAATGTTCATTGAAAATTCAAAGTTGATATGATTGTTCTGAAAATTTTTATTTTTCTTCTGGAAAATAATTATTAAGAAAATGAAAATATATCTCGGAAATTTCTGGGAAGTGACCATTTCGCAAGCAGAAAATTATTTATGCATAATATACCCTTAATCTAAATTCTCAAATTATACACAAATCCCAAACACAATTGCATTTCGGTATCTGTGGTTTTGTCCTGTTTGGCTGTGGCAACATTGTTTGAATTATTTGGTGATCTGTCAACAAGTTAACCTTACTTTGCATAATCTTCATGTTTCTAATTTTCTTTGTTCGATGTAAAAAGATTAGCAGCATCCTTATTGTGTTGGACGATTTTTGTGAGCATTTGAAGCATTTTATCAGTTATAGTGTTGTGTATATCATAGTTGAGAAATTTAAATAATAAGTTGAGTTTAATGTTGGTAAAACAAAATATTGAATGTAATCTTGTGGATCAAAGACTTGATTGTTCCAATGATATGTTTATTCGATTCTGAATATTATGTTTATAGTATATTTATTAATCTTTTATAGGTACATATTAATATAATGGATCGTAGGAGAAAGGTATCCTCAAGGCTTGAGAGAAAAAAAAACACTGAGTAAATATTATAAAAGGACAAGCAAACTTGGAAGACAAAATGAAGAATCTTGAGAAGCTTCTAGTGGGCCTTCTACTAGTCCATTAATGGCTGTAAATGACGATATTCATGTAACATTACCTTCTAGTTGTTCAAAATTATCATGTTGGGAACTTCCATGAAAATGTTGAAAATTCAAATGATAACATAAATTCAAAGTTAACTAATGGGCCTTGACACAGCAATAATACTTGGTGAGTATTTTTATCTATTATTGTAAATCCCAAAAGAGCTATAACATGATATCTGTATTAGTAATTTTTTTCATTGTCAATTCAATCTGCAATAATATATTTGTTACAGGATCTTCTGAAGCCATTGGCAATAAAAAACAGATTGAAGAGACTTTTCAGGAGGACCAAGGAGAGAAGCCACAGAGAAAAATATAATGCAATGCCTGCAATAAATGAAACACGCTAATATGTGAACAATTGTCAACTGATTCACCTAGTCTTTTTTTGTTTATTTTTCATTTGAATTTATATCATACACAATATGACATAATTAATTTCTGAATTAAACCCGTTTTGTGTTGAGAATTTTATTTGGATTTCATTTTTTCCATATTTTCCATGAAATTTTTCAAATGAAATAAATGAAAGAAAAGGACATATGAGGACGTCCAGGGGATGTACCATATATCCCAGGGATGTCCCTGGGACATCCCTAGGGTGTCCCTTTGATGTCTATTGTCGGGACTTGGTACATCCTTGGGACGTACCAAAAGGACATCCCTTGGATGTCCTTTTTGGTGGAAAGTAGATGTCCCTTGGACGTCCCTAGTATGTACCATGTCCCGACAAAGGATATCCCAGGGACATCCTTGTGGCAAATGGAGGATGTCCCTGGGATGTACAGAGGATGTACTTGTGTTGTTAGGGTGTTAACTTTCGAACGGTTCCACTAAGAACAACAGGTCCAAAACTATTTTGAATAATAGCATCGATACTACTTTTTGAAATAGAAGAGATCGGAATCGCCCGATAGATGGCGCGGAGGGGCACATCAACTCAAAAGTTTCAAATAGCATTGGGGGTCAAGTGGCACAACGTTTAAAAGATAATTCAATTTTCTTTCCAATCATCGATTTTTTTCAATTTTGTCGAATCTTTTTTCTAAAATAGGCATTTAAAATTATGTTATTCTTGACATTTCAAATGCATATTGTGAAAAAACGTATTAACGAAATTAAATAAACTAGGTGGTTGAAAAGAGAAATGAGTTATGTTTTCAATGATGTGCCACTTGATCCATGCTAAACCCATGCTATTTGAAATTTTTAATTTGATATACCCCTCCCCGTGCCATCTATTGAGCGATCACAATGTCTTTCATTTCAATAAGCATTGTATATAGACCTCAGATCAATAAGTAACCCTTATTGATCTGAGATATAGACTAACCCTATATACAATGCAATAAGTTTTATCGGTGATATCATTCAAAATGGTTTGTGTTCCATTGTTCTACGTCGAACCGTTCAAAAGTTGAAAGCCGCATTGTACAAAGGAAATATGTTTTGTTCTTCGTGAAAGTGGACTTTACAATGTGACTATTTTTGATCATTTTCCGATGAGTAGGCTCGCGCGATTTGAGACATGCCGTCGGTCAATATTTATGAATTCTTCCAACTCTTTCGAATCACACTGTAGAAGATAATACTTTGAAACAGGAATATGACAGGTTCATTGTCACTGAATAACTTTTTTGATTTTTTTATGTAAAATCCACTTCTGAGATTTGCGGGCTCACCAGCATTATTATTCAAATAACTATTTGGTGCAGCAAATACTGCATTAGTAAAAAAAAATAATATTTATGAAGGGACTTACCTTTTTCCAATATATTTTGCTAATTTCACAGGAATTTTGTATATGTATAAAAAAATGAAATTATACTGTCAATTTGTACAAACATTTTTCACCAGGCCATTTTTATAACGAACCTTTTCATTTGTTTTATTTTGTGCAGAACATGGAAGTAGGTATTCCAAATTTTTTAGGGTACATATTCAAAACTATAAAAAATATATGCAAGGAATATATTTTTGTACTGCACAGCATATGCTTTTTGAAAATGAATAGCAGAAAATATACAGGGTGTCCCAGTTTATATGCAATAAACTCCACCCTAGATATATATGGTGAAATGTATGTTAATTATTTTGAGTAATAAAAAACTATATCAAAAAAACATTTATTAAAAAAATGGAAAAAATACAAATTTATAGGTATTCTGTGAAGAACTTTGAAAACTTAACAAAAACTTACTTCCGCATTGAAACTAACAAAAAATAACTTTCGCATTCAAACTTTATCACAAAAGTAAACAAATTAATACTATTATTGCACCAATTCTTCTTCAGGGTCATTTCGTTTGTTTTATTCATTCCTAAAAACAACCAATTTAAGAAAAAATACCTCATTATACAATAATTTACTCACACTCTTCTATTGCACCTCTCAGTAGCTTTAGCCAGGAAAATAGCAAGTCTTTCTTCCACTTGCTTTTCCGTGAATAGCTTAGTGAGTGGATTTTCCTTACATACCTCTAATAATAGTATTATATAACGGATTAGCGAATGATATTGATTACTACGGAAAAAATAAGAGAGATTACGTCGTAGCGATTTTCAATGATTTTAATTGTTTAAACGCACTGTGTATATCAGATTACTCATCATTGGATGATGGAAAGTGGTTAATGAATTTTGTAATAGATATAGCTTTGAATTTATTAAATCTCAATAATGTGTACCAAATAATTACCCAATAAAAAGCAAATATAATTTTCGAGACGGAAAAAAATTCTCAATATTTTATAGAATACTTATCGATTAAAAAAAAACATTTCGCCTTACCGATATTGATCGGTGGAAATCATTTTTGTCTTATTGTTATCGATTTTGTTGAATCTACTTCACAAATAAATATTTAGATTTATTCAGTAAATTCGTGGATATTTACAATAATTCAAATATTACTGAAATTAACAAAGATTTGACTGCTATTGTGTGTAATTACGCTACCCAAAGAGATGGTTTTAACCGCGGTATGTTTTGCCCAAAATATTTCGAGTGTATCGTAAAAAGAAATGACTTGATGACAGAAACGGATATCATAGAAATGAAATAAAAATGCTTATTCTTCATGAATCAAATGACGTACGGAATCGTTGTCTGATATGTTCCCCAATTGGTGATCCGGATAAATCATATAATTGTTCGTATTGTAGAAGGCTCGTCCATTCTGACTGTCTTTTTGTCGGGAAAGAACCCTTCATTAGTAATAGTATTTGTCAAGTGTGTGTCCAATATTAAGATTTTCCTTTATAATAAGAAATAAATAAATTGCGGTTGAGAAAATCCAAAACTTTGCAGACATTTGCGTATTTGTGAGGTTAGGGCAAAACTTTGACGGGTGGTAGGAGGCCTTTTGCAAAAATGGGAAAATTCCTATTTTTGTCTATTGCGGTCGAGTAATTGCACAGCTGAGGTGATGATCTTCAACTTTGTCAACATTGTACATGGCAAAGATGAATGAATTGAACGGCCAATGTGGGATGATAGGACTATTGGTGAACCACCCACTAAAAAAACGGTAACGCACCCACGTCGGAGCTGTTCTTCTATAATTCCCCGACATCAGAAAGCTTATCAGCTCTGGCTAGGCAATACCTCCTGGGTGGGTGTGGAAAGTTGCCATTGATGTTACTCGATATACTTTCTTATTCCTCTTTCTTACGATATCGATTCTACGAGTGATAAGGAATAGTTCTGACTAGATTTTATTCTGGCATTCGTTTCTGACGATATCGAAAATAATTTTTTTCTGAAAATTCATTTTTCTCAGTTTACACCCCCGAGATTTCAATAGCAAGGAATTATTTTATCACAGCTCGATTCTACCATAGCAAATAAATCCTTATTTCTGACGTAAAAATATTCACATTTGATCACTCTTCCACTTGGGAATAGTATCGAATATTGATATTTCAGGAATATCATTTTAATTCATCTCTCTCCCATATGAACATTGAACCAAACAAACTTAATGAATTTTATTGTACAGTAGCTAAAAAACTGACCCGAGACATAGTACCAATGACTGACCCCTTGCATTATCTCAAACATATATCCATATCAGATAGCTTTTACTTATATGACACTGACATTGACGAACTCAAATCGATCTTTAACCAAATGAAAAATAAAAAATCTTGTGGGTTGGATGAAATATCAGTGAAAATATTACAAAATTTGCCAGATGAGGCGTTGCATGTATTAGTCGAAGCAATTAACATTTCATTTATGACAGGTGAATTCCCTACTTGCCTAAAAACTGCTATTATAATTCCACTGCATAAAGGTGGTCAACTCGAAGAACCCTCGAACTTTAGACCAATCGCACTACTGTCAACCCTCTCAAAAATAATTGAGAAGCTAGTTAAGAAAAGACTAGTATCATTCTTAAATCGACATAATATATTTTCGTCCTCTCAATTTGGGTTCCAACCCAATAAAAGCACCAATGATGCTATTTTCAACCTGTTGAAGGCAGTTTACACAGAATTGAATACCGGTGAAGCTGTTGGAGCAGTATTTTGTGATTTTTCCAAAGCATTCGATTGTGTGAATCACGGAATACTGCTCCAGAAGCTGGATTGCTATGGAATCAGAGGTGTAGCTTATAACTGGCTAAAATCGTATCTCTCTAACCGAATTCAGATGGTAAAATGTAATAATAATTTGTCGAACCCTTCAAATATCGATTATGGTGTTCCCCAGGGCTCGGTATTGGGACCACTTCTTTTTCTTATTTATTTGAATGATCTTGGTAATATCAACATTTCCGGAAAATTCACCATGTTTGCAGATGACACCACAATAATGTGGCACGGAAAAAATGTTGAACTCTTGAAAGAAATTATCACTTCTGATTTGGAGAAAGTTAAACGATGGTGTGACTCCAACTTGCTGTGCTTCAACATTGAGAAAACAAGCATACTAACCTTCAAATTCAACTTTGATAACCTAGCTTTAGGCAATCAGAGGGTAACTAGCCAACCCCACACCAAATTTCTAGGTTTATACCTAGATGACAAATTGAAATTTGAAGCGCACATAAAAAAACTGAGTAAAACATTAGCATCAGGCTGTTATGCTGTTCGAGTCATTACCAATGAACTTGGCCTCAATTCAGGCAGAATAGCGTACTTCTCACTGGTTGAATCTCACATAAGATATGGCATCTCCTTCTGGGGTTCCTGCTCTAACCAGTTTTTGAACTCAATATTTGTACTTCAAAAGAGAGCATTGAGGTACTTTTGTAAATGTCGTTCAAGGGTTCATTGTAAGCCTCTTTTTATTGAACATCGAATTTTAACGCTAACTTGTATATTTATTCTCGAAACAGTGTGCTTAATACATAAAACAAAATCAAAAGAGCCAAATAATAGACCCTGTTATATTACCCGTCAACACAATAATATTAGTATGCCCATACCAACATCATCTTTGACAAAAAATTGCCTTATATTCGAGAGTAGGAAGATTTATAACCACCTATCTGGCATTCTCAAGAATACAGTAAATCTCGCACCATTTAGAAATTCAATTAAGAATATCCTTCTCAAAAAGGCATATTACAACCTTCAGGAATTCTATAGTGACAACCTTAGTTAGATCATTATGCGTGACTAGCACTGTACACCCATTTATTTATTTTAGTATATTGTAATTCCTCTGACTACTAAATGTAGTTTATATATAGTATAAATGTAATTTTTAATTGTTGAGTATTGTTAAAATTTTAACGTGTAGTATGACAATCAACTAATAACATTTTACCATGTTTTGGAAGTGTTATTAGTTGTGTTTGTATATGTGATGTATATATTTGTATTTATGAGTAAGTAATTTTTAATTGTTGAGTATTGTTAAAATTTTAACGTGTAGTATGACAATCAACTAATAACATTTTACCATGTTTTGGAAGTGTTATTAGTTGTGTTTGTATATATTTGTATGTATTATGAGTAAGTATTTTTATTATTAATTATTAATAATTGTTTAATTGTTTATGTCCCTTCCACAAAGCTTTGTCAACGAAAAACTATCTTAGACAATGAAGTATATTTTGATTTGATTTGAATTCAGTCCACAGTCGCGATTAAGTCATTCGGAATCGGCGAAAAAAGTACGTGCACGGATTTATTTTCAATTCCTTTTGTATCGCAACATTCAAAATAAATAATATTTTGCTGTTTTCTCAAATACGATAACCTTCTCCCGGATCAACCAAACACGCCACTGGTCAATTGGGTATGTTCGGGATTTTGGCAGCCAGCTGCTGGCAGCTAACTTCACGTTGGTACTGTTGTTGACATTTGACATTGTTGACAACTGACAATATTGTATTTTATGAAGTTTATTTGTTTATATTTTCCATTTTCCCTTCATATCCCCAGAAACGGGAATAAAAATGGTATACATACATTTTCCGGCAAACTATACAGAGGAAGAACTGATGCTTCAGGCTAAATACCAGAAACTCAAAAAGAAGGTGATAGTCCATGATATTTCAGAATCATTCAGAAACACTAAATTCTCTTAATGTGTGCATGTTTTAGAAAAAAGCATTACAAGCTCTAAAGGCTCCAAAACCAGAACCTGAAAAACCGATAATTCCTAAGAGGCCAGCTGAAGCCAGGGATGCTAGGGAAGTGGCCAAAAAATTAATCAAATCCGGTGTGATATCTGCCATATCCAAACAGCAAAAGCAACCCGAACAAGGATTCAAACGACCAAGAGGCTTGGAACGTAAACTCATATCAGATAAAATTGTGAGTGGCTATCAACCATTTTCGGCCGTCCAAATGGACGATGGTCCAGACAACCCAGAAAATAAACCACCAAGAATAAAGAATCTCTACGATTCATTTGCAAACGCCAGAGATAGAGAAGAAAGAGGTCTTACAGAAAAGCAACAACAGCAACAGAAAACTGATAAACCCAGACAGGGAAATACCATATATGTATCTGGGTACAAGATCACTGAAGAGTTTTTGAAGAAACATTTTTCCACAATGGGAACAATTATAAATATATCGATGGAAATTGAGAAAAAGTAGGTTTATTTATTCCACTTTCCATTGTTGACTCTGACTCTTACTGATATTTTTGTTCCAGTCGAGGGTTCATTACTTTTGATAAGGTGGATGCTGCTGAAAGGGCAATTTCAGAGGTAATTTAATTTTTTTTTTCAATAAATTACTTTGAACTCTGGTTTGTATACTACTAGCTACTTCTTCCCCGTAGAATTTGTATTTTTTCCTATGTATTTCTTCATGTTGTCCCATCTAGCTTATGCCTGCAGCTTTGCAGCTTCCCATTATCCTGTTCTCCCGTTATCCCATTTCCTGTTATCTTGTTTGCTGGCATAATTGATTTGACAGCAAAAGTAATGCTTTGTGACGACTTTAAAACTAAGAGAACCCCCTTAAAAAATTTCACACCCCATTTCACCCCGTCAGAGATTGAATTTCTAAAAACACTGAAACATGTATTTCCTTATTTGTAACAAAAACCTTAAATAGCAATTTATATGCCCCTTACTTGAAAACTAAAGGAATCCCTCATACAAACTTTCACCCCTTTAGGGGTTGAATGTCATATACTACTACTACTACTACTGGTACCTGCGATTTCGTCCGCGTGGAATTTGCATTTTTTTCTTATGATTTTCTTTATGTTATCCTATCCAGCGTATGCCTGTGGCTTTGCCCGTTATCCCGTTTCCTCTTATCCCCTTATCTCGTTTGGGTGGCATAATTGATTTAACCGCGAAAGTAATGCTTTGATAGCGATTACACCCATTTAGGGATAGAATTTTCAAATAAGGTTTAACAGATTCACTTATTTGTAAAGAGAGCTAAAACACCAATTTTCATGACCCTAACTTGAAAACTTACGGAACTCCCATACCAATTTGCACACCCCATTTCACCTCTTCAAAGGTTGCATTTCTAAAAGCACTAAAACATGTATTTTATCATTTGTAACAAAGACCTCAAATACCATACATCCCGCTTTGAGCGGGACAGTCCCACTTTTAAGCTATGTGTCCCGCTGTCCCCAAAATATGTAAAAATATCCCGCTTTGATAAAACAAAAGCATAACAGCAAGTAAGCATGTCACATGCGCCGTGATTGTAGGTCCGTACTACACGTGCCATGTTTTTAGTGGAAATGAGCGATGGCTCGATTCGTCTGGAGACGAAATGGACGGGAGTGAGCTTGGAGCAGTGGTATCAGTTCAATACAGAATTAGAAGTGTTTGAATAGGCGAACCTGACCATGGTCCCCACATGGGAGCAGATTCAATGTGAGATGGATTTACTGATAGAGAAGGGATTTCTTAGTAGTGGTCAAGATACAGCAATGTTTGATGAGATCTAGCATTGATTTCCAATTATATTACAGCTCAGAAAATAAATATATATATATCGTCCCGCTCTGAGTGAAAAAATATATGGTCACGTTAATTATACCCTTTGTTGCTAGGATGTTTTTTGAGGTTGAGGGGAAACATTTCTGCCAGGGGTGTTCAATCAGGAAGTTTTTGTGAGATAGTCTTTTGTATATAATGAAATTTTTTATGTCAGGCATTCGGTTTCTGATAGAGAATAAACAAACTCTGTATTTATATGATCCTTGCAAACAATACATTCATTTTTAAAGCCTGTAAACTCGGATTTCAGTAATTATTTCATGTTTTCAGATGGATGGCAGTATGGTTTCAGGAATTCCCTTGAAAGTTTCTCTTGCTAGAAGACAACCTCAAATCGAACCTATCAATGATGCCACCTCTTCAGCTGCATGGGCTACTTTAGGTACATTTTTGCATTGTTAAAAATAAAACTAAAAGTTCAATATGTTTCTACATACATAGGTTCATAATATCTAAATTCATTTTTTTCTTTTGTTGAAATTCCATTTTGTATTAACTGTTGGAAAACACACACTTTTAATAAAATGATCATTTCTGTTTTGCAGCATCCAGTCAATCCCAAAAAGGAAATCACAGAGATAAGAGGAATTTAGTTTCATATGATGATATGTTCGACTGAATTTGGAATTCTGGAAGAAAGGAATGGTTCTGTATTTGTTGGCAAACTTCCCATAAGTCTGCTAAATATGAATTCTATCTAAATGACCTCAAAAAATGTTCAATGTGCAATTAATTGAGAGTAAAGGTAACATATTAGTTACTTTATTCATATAGGTAATTTTTTCCAGTTTGATATTTCATAGATTTTGAAGTAGGTTAAAAAAATTAATGTAAAATAACTGTTGAATTTCTTCAGCACAATTGTCTTTGTGATTTTTATGAATATATGACAACACTATATATATAATGAGGGTTGATTTAAACCACTTTATTTTCTTCTTCCTCACTGGTTTGCAGTTGGCATGTGTTGCTAATAAATATGAATGTTGGTAGTTTTGACGATGATGTAGAACTGAATCAAACAGGGGTGTCTGCAACGATTTCAAAATGGGGCTGATTAAGTCCTGAAATAATTTAGCATTTTTTTTTTAAAGTAGTGACACAATTTATAAAGATCTAAATAACAAAAAACAAAAAATCAAGCGGAGAAAGCTTTCGTTTGAATATCTATTTTCCATACAAATGAAAACAAAATTCGTGGATTGGTTCATAGTTGGTTTCAGAATTAATTATTATGATAGAAAACAATATTATGTTTATCTTGGAATAATAGTTCCGTGGAAATACCTCCAAGATCCATTCTAGAACCTTCACTTTTTGGTATTTATATAAACTCCATTTTACCATTGAATCTGAATGGATCTAAATTATTTGTGGATGCTACGAAGTTAATTTATACCAGTTATGACTTGGATTCCACCAAAATTCATAGGCAAAACGATGTACACAAGCTTAGACGATAAATATTCTTTTATGTTTATGATAAGAACCCAATATTAAAAATCATATAGTTGAATTTGGCTCTGAATAAAGTATTCACACACCAAGGAGAGAAGATTTTAGTGAAGAAGAAGAAAGGTATAAATGAAAATTGTGGAACCCCATAGTAGGTATGAGGGCACAGGGTTTTCTCCGGTTATATTATAGCACATACCTTCTTTATGGCTCCGTCTCCTCTGACATGATGGCATCCGTAAAAACAAATTATAGCGGGGGAAATCTAACCCAACCTATTTTGCACATAGTGAAAAACAAAGTATACATATGTGTTGGCAAGCATAAATATGTCACTTGTAATTGTGTCAACAGGTAGTAGTAATTAAAAATGACATTTTATTTAAATTAATTCATTTCAAGTTTTCCTTGAATTACAAATCATCATTATTATCATTACCTTAATCAATATCAGAATTAATAAGTGGCTAAACATTGATTTGTTTGAAAATATGAACAGGATGTTCATAAAATCAGATGTGGAATCTTCTGCGCCTGAAAGATAAACTTTAGTCACTATCTTCCATCGTTCAAGATAACCTCTTGTGGGATAGTCATGTTGAAAAGGGAAACATTCTCAATTGAATATTGAAAAGAAATATTTTTCTGTGAATTGAAAAATCAACGATAAAAATAAAGTTATTTTTTGTGGATGTCTAACAGAAAACAACTACTTCCCCAGCTTTTCATTATTCAATTAATGTTTCCCTCTTCAACATGGCTAAACATCTTTCCCATCCAATGCAACTTCTCTATTCCAGGATAATTTTATTTTTGTTCAGTATACCAGTGATTTTTCAGCTAATCCACATTATCCCTATAATTTTTTTGTCAACTCCCAAATATATTCGATAGAATGGAGAACTTCGGCTAAGGTTCAGTGATACCACAACAAAATTTTTGGCCTTAAATCTACTGAAACATTTTTTGGCTATTTTTGATAATTTTAAGATGAAAAACACCTTCTGATACCACAAACCAATATAAAAAAAATGCGGAATTGTTGAATTATTTAGATATTTCATAAAACACAAATGTTTCGGGAATTTGTATATTTATAGTGATTATTTTTTCCTGGAAGGCGCCAAATTCAAAACAATAACATTAATATCTCGTACGACTTTCCATTGTCAAATTCGTCCTATGGATATTAGAAAAAAAATTGAATATCTGACTGAGCAGTGTTGTAAAAATTGTTTAATAGACTTTTGGTATCTACATATTAGTTTTTATTTACGTTAAAATGGTTTATCGCTGTTGTTATAAAAATTGTAAAAGTGACTCCAGAAAGCATTATAAACAGGGAGTGAAGTTTTTTCCCTTTCCCAAACCAAAAAGAGATTTGGTAAAATGTCTCAAGTGGATTGAACTCTTTGAAATAAAAACCTCCTTCCATAAAAAATAAGTAGAAATAGTTTGTAGCCTACATTTTGAGTTAAAATGTCTTCATCATTAGCAGTGATGGTGTTCAAGTCATCAGGGGTTTCAGAAAGATGTTGGGAGTTATTAGTTGAAATTATTTCTGCGTTGCTCTGTTCCACACTGTCTATTGAGATTTCACCAGTTTCACACACCATAATTTCTCCTTCAGCCACATTTTCGCACACTTGCAGATTGAATATGGTACTGGTTCTTGCATTTATCCTCAAAATGTAGGCTACAAACATAAGCATTTCTGTTTATTTTTGATGGAAGGAGGTTTTCATTTCCACAGAGTTCAATCCACTTGAGACATTTTACCAAATCTCTTTTTGGTTTGGAAAAGGGAAAAAACTCGCTGTTTATAACGCTTTCGGGAGTCACTTTTACAATTTTTATAACAGCGATCAACCATTTTAACATAAATAAAAACTAATAGGTAGATACCAAATGTCTATTAAACAATTTTCACAATACTGTTCAGTCAATTTTTTTTTCTAATATCCATAGGACGAATTTGACAGTGGAAAGCTCAGAGCAATAAAAAACTATTGCTCTGAGGTGGAAAGTCGTATGAGTTATTCATATTATAGTTTTGAATTTGGCGCCTTCCAGGAAAAAATAATCAATATAAAACTACAAATTCCCTAAACATTTGTGTTTTATGAAATAACTAAATAATTCAACAATTCCGCACCTTTTGAATATTGGTTTGGGGTATCAGAAGGTGTACTTCATCTTAAAATCATCAAAAATAGCCAAAAAATGTGTCAGTAGATTTAGGTCCATAATTTTTGTTGTGGTATCACTGAACCTTAGCCGAAGTCCTCCATTGAGCATGCTGTGATACATTGGAAAGTGAAGCTCTCGATGCTCATATTTTTCTGCAAGTGTTAACAGCTTCATATATAAGTGATGGCCTATTCCTAAATAATAAATATATCATGTATTCAGCCCAAAGAACACTTTGCTGCTAAATCTAATAATTGCGGTTTCAAGAATGTTTGTGATTGTTAAGTTATGGTTAGAGTGCCTGATTTTGACAAATGCATAGCATATTTATTTAATAGAAATAAATGCCTTTTTTTATTGTGGAGCAAACTTCTCTTCTAAAACCAATTCTACAACCCAATAGGTATGGACTATTTTCAAAATATGTCCCGAAGATGTGAAGACATTCAATAACAGTGCCTAACATAAATTGTTACAAAATAATCAAGTTGTTAAACTACTGTATAGAAATTTAATAATATAATTGATTATGAATTAATAATTTTGGAAAAAACATTTTAATTGATTAAAAAAATTTTTCCATTCTCTAGTTCATAAGTTGCATTCATATGATTATAATTTTTTCTTAAATATCTATAATTATTGTTCGGACTAGTCATACCTACTGTGAAATATTTCCTATAGTGTAAAGTCGAAATAAACTATTCAAATACGATTTTTAGAAACTTTTTTATTTTACGTCATTGTCAAACTTCTATGCTTTTTTCAATAAAAAAACAAAATCAACACACTTCAATACTACTTCTACACAGAGAAATAAAAGAATAACTGGAGCACAGTATGTTTATCAGTTTCACTTGAACAGATTATTTCATATCATAATATTTATCATAGCAATGATTCCATATTGTGGAACAATATTCTAGAATTGATCTGACCACCCAGTTATATATTTTGGTCCGTTAACCGATTCTATCAGGCATAACTTTGTAGTGGGTTTTCCGATTCGGATGATTCTTTTTTATTAGATAGGGTATACCTCATAGTTGATCATATTCCAATTTGGAATGAAATAATCCACCCCTATGGTAGAAAAATAGGGATGATTGATTTTTCATTGTGAACATTGGCACACATATGTAGTTGACATTGACAGATCCTCCTACATCCGTCACAATAATTACATTCTATGAAAGGATGGAATTATATACAAAGTGATGGAATCAACTAACCAGAACTTTCAAAAATAATTCATATTATATAACAATAAATAGTTAAAGTAGATGATCATATTATTTTAAAGTTAATATTTGAAGTAAGCTAAGTAAGTAAGTATTTTGGAAGTAATCAAAAATTAAGTATGTAGTAATTAGTAGATTTCAGCCACAAAAAATTTAAAAATAAAAACTTTTTAACAAAAAATTAAACCGACGAAAAAATCAACTGAAAAGCAAAAAATGAAATAAACCTTTCCGGTCTTAATGATAATTGAGCTCCTAAACTAATGTGAGTAACTAATTTTGAGTCGGCGCCAAACAAACTAGCAATTGAATTAGGTAAAGCGTAAAATGATGGCAGCGAGATGCATAGCGGCGTTTTGATGACTTCTTCAAAGTAATATAATGATCTTCGATAATTGTTTGTTTGGCGCCGACTGAAAATTAGTTACTCACATTAGTTTAGGAGCTCAATTATCATTAAGACTAAGAAGGTTTATTTTATTTTATGCTTTTCAGTTGATGTTTTCGTCGGTTTAATTTTTTGTTAAAAAGTTTTTATTCTAAGTTACATTATTGATATGAGGCTCGAAACATAGCTTTGTGCCTAATATCACCCCCAGATCTTTGCCTTCCTCACAACGTTCAATTCTGTATTGTCGAGAAACAGTGATTGCTTTAGGGATTCCACCTCCCCCGTGAATACGATAAGAGAATCAACCTAATATATCGTTGGGGATAATGTTTAAAAGGAGTGGTCCCATGTGAGAACCCTGTGGGATTCCAGATTCAACTTTCACTCCTACTGATACACAGCTGTTAACGGTATTGTACTGAGACCTATCGGAGAAATAAGAGTTGAGGAGCTCCTGCAGATACGCGTGCACACCGAAATTTTCCAGTTCCATAAGAAGTGTGGAATGATTCACTTGCCAAAAGTTTTGGAAAAATCGGTGTACACGACCCCCATCGAAACCCCTCCATATATTTCTAACAAAAAGAACAAGATTTGTCACCATAGAGCTTAAAAAAAAATAAGTAATAACCTTATTTTTTACCATAAAGATTAATTCTTGCATTGCAATAGCTTCAAAGACTAGCGAATAAGCTCAATAGCGATATTGGCCTATTGTATTTAAAATCGCCTTTTTTACCATATTTGAAAACAGGAATTACCTCTCCATAATTTAGGATAGAAACCCATCTGTATCTGCTATAATTTCAAATGGAGTAAGGTTAGTTTTGGTTTTTTCGAGCGACACTCTGCGCTCTCCGCAAGTCCGATTCTTTGAAGATGATTTCCCAGTCTACAGTGACCTGTCAGCAGTCCTGTTATAATCATCAGGTGTTTCCTATTCAGTTCTAACAGGGCTGCTGTTCTTCTTTTCGAAGGATTTGGTATGAATGCCTTCTCTCGTTTTTCCTGCTCGGTCGAGTCTGAAAACACTTCTTTGATATTCCAAAGAAAGACTTTTGCAATAAGGTCGGCTTTCTCATTTCCTTCAAAGCCTTTATGTCCAGAGAGTTTCTGTTGTCCTTGTCTTCGCTTTGAAGGGCATTCACGCAGTTCCATACTAATTTGGATTCTATCCGACTTGATGCCAGAGCTCTCAGTGCTACTTGGCTGTCCGACATGATTATGATCCATTGATTTTTACTGTTATATTCAGAATTTCTTGCAGGCAGAGTTCAATCGCATGGAATATTGTGGCGAACTGTCCCAGGTTTACACTAAGGTTAAATTCTGGTTGTACTTTGGCCCCAACTTCATCTTCCGTTTTGGAGCTGTCGGTGTACCTTTGTAGATTTGCGCTTGTGAGTTCTCGTTCTTTCGTCTCCCATTCGTCTCTGCGGAGGAGAATCTCATAAGGTCTATCAAAGTTGTATAGGGGGATCATTGTGTCTGATGGCATTTTATCTCGTTCTCGATCTTGCGATTACTTCTTCCCCTATTACTCGTCCTCGACATGTTTCTGTATACATCCACTCTTGCCTCCTTCTCTAATCAAACGTGCAAAAGTGGGATATTGGGGTGGTGATTTGTTATGATTAGACATGCTTCCCTCTGGAGTTTGTTGAGCTTTTCTTGTGCCCATTTGCTCCACTAGATGTCCGCTCCGTAGGTGACCATAGGTCTTACTTCTGTGAGGTAAGGCCAGTACATTTGTTTGGGTTGCATTCCCCATGTTTTCCTACAGATTCTTCTACAAGTCCATAGGGCTTGCCTTGCTCTGTTGGATACTTTTTCTAGATGAACATTCCACGTGAGTTTCTTATCTAGAATTACCCCTAGGTATCTGACTTCTTCCTTGAATAGAATTGTTTCACCATAGTCAAATGGGAAATACGTCTGCATCCTTTTCCAAATCGTTAATTCCTATTTAGGAATCGATGGATGGCTATGATTTTGTCTCTATATCGCTGTACAGTACCAACAAAAATATTCGCTTTTTCTTGCAGAAGTCATATGAGGCACTACGCACTACAATCCAAACACAATAATAAACATGAAACGATTAGCTGATAATGCTGATACTCACGTATTCTTGGCTTTGTATGTACTCCAGCGGCCATTTTTAAAGGGGCGTTGTTATGTGTTCTGACAAACAATATGGCGGTTGTTGGCACACAAATTGATAATCGCCATAAGAAAATCATTGCCAGTATGGCCGTCGGCTAGTAAAAGCGCATTTTTGGTTATTTTCGGAGCTTTCGTATTGTTAAATATTAATATTTAGATGGAGAGTGATTTCCTGAAGACACTAATGTTGAAAAGCTGAGACGATGGTGAACGGTATGCTTGAAAATACATTCCCATCTTCTGTTTACATTTTTATCATTGTATTTGTTACAGCAATAAAATGAAGTTGAGATTGATCAGTAATTTAGATCCTTTTACATTGAATGAAATAAGTTTTCAGTGGACACTCACAGGTATCCAAATGCATGCTTCAGACTCTCTGATACTTGATTTTCGAATCCGTAAGATCTTCTTGGTTGATTGCAGCTAACCATAAAGCTATTCTCTTTCTCGATAAGTCATTTTTACTAGTCAAAAACGTATGATGAAATTTTAGGCACCGAGTAAAACCCGACTCTATCCCTGTCGTGACGAGACCTGCAGTCAACTACAATGCAAGTAAGGGTCATTTTTCTCCAGTTGAAGCACGAATTAAAATCCCAAATTGAAAACACTTCTCAAATTCGCACAGAAAAAAAAACACTTACCACTATGGTCGCTTATGACGAATTACACTGTGTGCTAACAGCCGCCATATGTACTTTCGTTTCGACAGATTGCTGGATTGCCTAATTAGTTTACGGTAGTCCTGTTAGGTTAGGTTCTCTTTTTTAGTTTATGTTTTATTCTAGTATAGATACATAATTTTATTCCAATCAGAATTTTCATTAGTATGTCATGAATAGATGAATATATCTGAATCCTAAATTTTTTACGGAACATTATGAATTTGTTTGTGCAAGGTGTACCCCAAAATGTGGTTTTTACCTCTAAGGGGATACCTAATACATACATTGTGACATTGATGGTTAAGTGTCATAGACCAAGAGTCAGCAAAAAAAAACACGTATCATTAGCTCAATGCTAAAACTTTTTGAGAAGTAAGCCAGTGTTATAAATAACAGAACAGCGCAAGTATGGCGGCCCGTAGGTGTCGGCGTTTGAATGTGTCAAAAAAAGGATGCTCTTGGGGAATGAGCTCAAAGCTAATTCATAAGACAGCCAAAGTATGAAGGAATTGTATGCCATACTCAATCAAAAGTATTATGACCTTGCCATACTCTTTCGTTGTCGCTAAGTACCCGCCATACTGATTCAAAAATCATAGGCACAAGTATGGCAGTCCGTTTTTATGACCCTCGTGGTCCATTTTGATGAATAGAAGCAATACCATACTGATAGGAGGTCTTCAAATGGTCGCCATACTAAAAAACTTATCATATCATTAGTAGGAATAGAATGAATGTGATTTTTTATGGAGGAACAAAAATTAAAATATAATCAGGAAAATCTAGATTTTCCTGATTATATTTTCAGACTGTGGAAGGTTACCCAAAAAACTATGTCAAGAAGTCTTTAGAAAGTTTTGGAAAATAAATCTCTAGTCTTTACATAAATGAGAAGAGAAGAAGTGATATGAAATTACATTTGCAACGTTTTATGAAAAATTAGGACCTATATAATTTATCAAACGAATTGAAATGAGAGAACCCCGCACAATAGCATAGGAAATTGGCCCACAGTGTGATTTGCCTGAAATTTACATATGTTATTGGTGTTGAGTCTCTGATCAAATGTTCTCATGGGCCCAATCCTCTAAGACCAATGATTTAGTTCTCAGGGCCGTATTTAGTATAGGTGCCACATAAACAATGACACTTTTTTCTCAAGCCCATAATTTTTTTATTTCCCATTAGAATTTAATTAAATAGGAAATATTGCAAAATTTGTCTTTTAGCACAAGTCCTCTGTGAAACATGTTTTGTCCTACAGGTCCGTATTTAGTAAAACTGTATTTGCCAAGTGACCCACAAAAAACCGAATCAAATTGATTTTGTTATAACTTTCTTTTTTCTTGTCCTATTTCAGTGGTTGATAGCTCGTTTGATAGGTGAATGTAACTTTCTTTGTGTACATAACAAAAGTGGTCATCGCCATCTTAATATCCAAGATGGCTGGCCTAACCTATAAACTTTAAGTAGGACTTATCTTGTAGCTTTTTAAGAAAGATAGTGACAGGAAAAAATAAGGACTACAACGTTTTGTTTTTTGAAATCGGTCATTTACTTTTTGAATTATCTAACTCTAATATAAATATAACTCTACTATCTTATTAAAACTATATGTAATTCATAACTAACAAAGTTGAAACCGATATTTCCAGGGTAGTGGAAGTGAACAAAAAAGTTAAGCACTCATTATCAAAATAATACTGGAACACTTACAGCTGCTGGAGTATCGCATCTTGCACTGGACGATTTGCGGCATCTTTAATATGCTGTAACACAGAAGTCGATGGAAAATTCACATTTTGATTATGGCGGGCAAATCCCAAATACCATAATATGCTACAAATTTGAGCACATGTTCCCAGTGTCTTTACCCCTGATTTGCAACTGCAGTAGTATCCTATTATCAATACATCTTCTTCATTATTCTCGTCAGGCTGGTTTTCATGCATAGTGTATTGAATAAATACTTGATATTTTTCTCTCCTTCTGAATCGAGAATACACTCTAAGTCTAATAAATCCAGGTTCATTCACTCTAAGATCAATTTCAAACGACTCATGATCATCTCTAAGTATTCTGTCTTGGACATAGGAAGCTGATAATTTAATTTGATAGGTTCCAAAAGTCACGTTTCTTTAGTAATCCATAGATAGGTGTGGAAATCGAGGTACATGCTCATTATCAAGTTGCTGCCATAATCCATGTCGATTAAGTAAACGTTCTTCTTCCACCCGTTGTTGAACAATATTAATATGTCTAGACCTGGCTAACATAGTTCTTGCTAGTTCATCTGTAGCATTTGCCATTAAAATTGGTGGATAATATCTGTTAATAATAGCGCCAGCAATAAGATAAAAGTCTTTTGAGTGTTGAACATGTTGTATATTTATCACTTGGTCAAATAATTTAAAAATTGACTTAACATGGACATTACGGCTTTCTATTACCCATCGAGACTTTGTAACCAATCGTCTATCGTTTGCTGCTTTAGTTAAGAGTTGTTTTTCTCCTGGTTGTATAAACGCTGGCATTTTGTAATTAATCCCCATTCGATTCTCTGTACCCTCTGTCGACGAGGAGTATGTCTCCCTCCAAAAACCAGTTTCTCATACCCTGAACATCATTTTCGTATTCATTTTCCAATATCATGCTGTCAGTGAAGTAAACACCTAGTACAGTAAGAATGTAGCCATCCGGAGCAACCAATAGCGTCGGTTTTACTAAATGGCGTTCTTTATGTTGAGAAAATGTCTGCCTAAGTGTCCCAAAATTGGAACTTCGGTTAATGTAGGTGTAAGTAGCGTCTACTAAGCATATTGCTTTCGGATTTTCTGGTATGGGATTATAAAGTTCATTTGAAAATGGCGTTACGTGTCGCTTTATATACTGATGATGAGTTATTGCTTCAAATCCGATATTATCTCTAACAAATCTGGTCCTCAGTGATAATCTCACTTTGCTAAGCTTACCGACTGTCTTGTGGTATAGGCAAAAATAATCTTTAAAAATTCGTCAAATAAGCCTTGTTTCAACTTACACAGAAATGTTGAAAGATCTTTCTTAAGTACATATCTGAATCCACCTTCACCGGGAATAGCATCACAATACCCAAACAATTCTTGAAATTGATTTTTTGAAATGGAAGTCATTATTTGAATTCGTCGTCCGAATAAGAATTTTCGACACAAAAATCTTGGCATTTCTTATTTGCAATGTTACGAAAACCTTGCAAGAAAGCTTGGAGAGTTTCTCCTTTTAAAATGTATGGGCAATTGACAGACTCTAATCCAGGCAACAAAGCATTGAGCATGAGTCTTTGTTCGTCCAAATGATGGTCGCAACATCTTACTCCTTCAGGAATATAAATATTTTGTTTAATAAATACAGTAACTCGGACTGCTAAAGATATCCTAACTAGATCTTCACGGCCATTGCAAACACAGCATCTTTGTCTTATGATGTTTAATCGTATACATGCGGGGTCTTGTTCGATTGTAGCAATTTCATTAAGAATTGCTACATTGTAATTTACACACAATCTAGTCTCAGGGCTTACCTCTAATTCTATATAGCCTCTTTCATTTCTTGTAAAAGCCACTTCCCTTTCATGAACGTCGCCCTCTCGGTCGATTCGTGCCATTCTCCGTACATCATATACCATCATACAGACATAACAAGGAAATAGTTGCATGTGATCCATTTTCACTTTTTAAATATAAAAGTATTTCAGAAAAATCAAAACATGAATTAAATAATAAACTTAAACTCAAAGAATTTCAATAAGCACAAGCATTTCAATAACATAAACAACAACTGTCAATGTGTCAAATAATATTATTTGTGTGTGCTAATTTTTTTTTCCAAGGCTATTTTAATTACTATTGACATTTTCTAGTTGTATTTAGAATCAATACCAGCTACACTTCAGTCCCGAATAGATTTCTAGTGCCGTCATGGCATGTAAACATGAGAAATAGCAAGTCTCTAGAAAAAAATGCTTTCATACTTTTTACTTAAATCACATCAAACTGAACCGTTTTGAACAAAACGTTAATATTTTAATGCTTTCGTCTGACCACTATTTCAAAGTTTTTTTTGCAGATATTACAACAAACTGTACATTCAAGTTTCATAGCAATCCTAATTTTATTTTTTAGTCGATTGTAATTTTGTTTTTTGTTTGTTGGGCACCTAGTCTAAATACGGCCCTGAGAGCTAAATCATTGGTCTTAGAGGAATGGCCTCATGAGAACATTTGATCAGAAACTCAATACCAATAACATATGTAAATTTCAGGCAAATCCCACTGTGGGCCAATTTCCTATGCTATTGTGCGGGGTTCTTTACTGTATTTCATTTCTTTTCATAAATTATATAGGTGGCAAATGCAATTTCACATCACTTCTCCATAAATGTAAAGACTTGAGAATTATTTTCCAAAACTTGCCCATGATAATATGAATATTTTGAAAAAAAATTAGTTTCTCAGTATGGCGGCCATTTAAAGACACGGGGGCCATAAAAACGGACCGCCATACTTATGCCTATGATACATGGTTAGTGAAAAATTTGACATTTTTGAATCAGTGTGGTGAGTACTTAGCGACAACGAAACAGTATGGCATGGTCATAATCGGTGATGAGACATTTTTTTCTATCATGGGTGAAAAAATTAGCTTTGAGCTCGTATTTCAAGAGAGCATAAAAAATGACACTTTTAATTGAGTATGGCGGACAGTTTGATACGCTGCATCGGTATGGCATACAACTCCTTCATACTTTGGCTGTCTTATGTATAATATAAAACAAGAATCAACTTTAAGCTCACTCCCCAAGAGCATCGTTTTTTTGAAACATTCAAAAAATTGCGCAGCGCAACGCCGACACCTACGGAGCCGCCATTCGTGTTTTTTTTGCTGGCTCTTGGTCTATCAAACGCTCAAAAAAATTCTTTATATGTGTGAATTCCACTTGATTTCAGATTCTTTGATAAATGATAAAGAAAATTTTATACCAGTCATTTTCAACCAATCAGATGTTTTATTTCGACATTGTTACTATGGTAACCAGAAACTTTACAAAATATGTTTTTAACCGGCAACATTCTATTTAGAATAAAGAATAAAATATCCCGATTTCCTGAATTATTTGAAAAACAAATTATTACCGCTAATATTAATTTTTCTTAGAATTGAAACCTAAAAGAATATGAAAAATATTTAAGTATATATGTATAGGTATAGTTATATATTTGTTGGTGTATATAAAAATGCGATAAAAAACGTCCTGATAAATGGATGTTTTTTCTTTTGAACTTGAAATAATAGAAACATACTCCAGAGGCGTACCAGATAGGATTCTTGACACATAATGGAACATAATAATAAATTCAAATGTTGTAAAAAATAATTTGTCAACCTTTTTTGCACTATATGCTATGGCATTTTCCATCCCAGCTGCTTAGATCGAAAATGTAAGTACAAGGAACTTGGTGGGTACAAATTTTTTTGTTCACAAAATTGCGAACAGAAAGACATTGACAAAAAGAAAGCCGCAGATAACTTGGGAAAAGAAGTAAACAAATTGAAGAAAAGCATTACCGAAAGAGATGAAGCAATTAACCAATTAGAAGAGGACAGAGATGAGATAATAACTAATTGTAAGCTGAGAATAGAAGAATTAGAAAAAGAAATTAAAGAAAAGGATTCTGCTTATAAGCGAGACAGAAAAAAAAACAGGAATTTGAGGATACATAAAAAAGCAGAGAGATAAACAAACAATTTCAAAATTGGAAAAAGGAATAAGCGACATGAGTAAAAACAATAAATTACTGCAAGAAGAAATAAAGAACAAAACTGATGAACTACAGAAAGAGATCAAACACCTGCAGGAGATAAATACAGAGATGCTTAATTCGATTAGATTATTGGAAGATGACAATAGAACATACAGTAACGAGGTGGATAATCTGAAGAGTAAATTAACAAAAATGAAGGAGATACCAGAACATACCACCAAAGAAATAAATCCCTACAGAAGGGATGGAGCAAAATCTAATGTGGAAGAATAAGAATAAAATACTCATACTTTGCGATGAAGAAGGAAGAAATTTGGGGCCACTGATTAATACGCAATTGAGAAACAGTCTCTTCAACATAGAAACAATAATTAAGCCAGGTGCTTCTTTCGAATGTGTCATAGGAGATATTGTTAGCCTAGCAAAGAATTATACAAAAATTGATTACATTATAATTATTGCAGGATTGAATAATTTTAGAAATAAAAAATCACCTTCAGTTATTCAATAAATTGAAATTATGTGCGAATACAAATATTATAATGGAAGCAGTACCACTTGTAAAATTTGGAGACGAAACTGAATATTTTGTAAGTAAGTTTAATAATATGATGGATAGATATATAAGAACTGAAAAGCATGTCAGAATGCTGAATATTAATCCTAGCAATTCTTTTCTTAACAAAAAAATATTAGTAGATTGTCTAGTGAAAGAAATTTTTATGAAGAGAAATCTAATCAAACAATTAAATAACCCATGACAATTTGAGTTGTAGTAAAATTACTGAAAGAGTGGAAAGTTGTAAGAAATCTAGTCAAAGTAAAGCCAAACACGATTGTACCTATGCAGAGGTTTGTCAAATATCTACAAATGAAGCTTGTGGTGGGTATGTGCATCAGAACAGTGGAAACATTGATTTTTTAGAGACAGTCCGACCGTAATTCATTATCATAATCACAGCCATGAGAATAGGTTAAGGTTACATAAAAACAGCTTCCTTCTATATCTCAATGCTCAAAGTTTACCAGCCCATTTTGATGAAATACAAAATTTAGTCTTGCAGAAAAGGCCTGAAATAATTTGCATATCAGAAACTCATTTAACTAATGACATTTATGATTCATATTGAAAACTACTGCATTCTTAGAGCAGATAGCGATAGTAGGCATACTGGGGGAACATTAATGTATGTAAGAAATAGTATAAAGATAATAGAGTGTCAGAAGTTTTGCTTACAAAAGGCATATTGGTTTCAAACAACAAAAATTCTTGTTGATAGTAGGGTTCTTATTATTACATGTCTATACCGATCTCCAAATAGTAGCTGTGTTGATTTTTTAAACGTCTTTGAAAACTGGTGTGAAGAAAATATTTGTGATAAAACCTGCCCTGTAATTATAACAGGAGATTTTAATATTGACTGGAATTCTGTTAGCAGTGCATGTACCAAATTGAAAAAATGTGTTATTGATGCTGGGTTGGAGAATATAGTTAGGGAAAACACCCGCCCTAATATAAATGGTGGATCTCTTATAGATCTAGTAATAACTAATCGTTCTGACCAATACATTAGTAAAGTTATAAAAACGACAAGAATCACAGATCATTATATGATAATAATCCACTTAACCTCTAAAACTAAACAAAAACCATTGGAAATAGAGAGCAGAGGTAGAAATATCGATTATGACAACATCAATTATAAATTGTCCCTCGTAAATTGGAAGTATAACCTGCCTGATATTAATCAAAAATATTTACATTTTCATTCTAATATAATAAATGTTCTTAATGAAATTGCCCCTAAGAAAAAAATTAAAATATATCCGAAATATAAAGAATGGTGGAATGACAGAGTTAAAGATGCGACGAGCACGAGAGATAAATGTTATAAACAGTTCGTAAGTAACAGAACACCGGAAAATATGGAGATATACAAACAAAAAAGAAATATTGCTGTTAAAGTAATGCGCGAGGAAAAACGGAACCATTTTGAAAACAGTATCGCAGAAAATAGGAATAATTCTAGAGAACTGTGGAAAATATTGAACTCACTACTTCCTAAAGAAAATAAAAACAATAATTTTTTTCAGCTCGAAATTGATGATGAAATTATTTTAGACCCAAATATAATGCCGGACTATTTAAACTCTTATTACATAACAAGTATAAAAACATTGATGATTCTGGTCCAGATTTTCCTGTTTTACCTAGACATCAGAACATATTCTTAGAAGACTTTAAGCTTATTACTACAGATGAACTGAAAAACATTGTTTTTAACCTTCCAAATAAAAAAGGCTCAATGACATAAACATAGAAATTATAAAGAAATATTTTAATAACTTAGCTCTGCCATTTGTTAATTTAATAAACACATCTCTTTTAGAATGCAAGGTACCAGATGAACTGAAAATATCAATTATTGTGCCAGTCCCAAAAGTAAGCAACTCTCACAGAGCCATTGACTTGCGTCCCATCAATATGCTCAGTTGTCCTGAGAAGATTATAGAGAAAGTAGTATATGAACAACTATTAGAGTTTGTAGAGACAAACGACATTATAAACTGTGTGCAATCAGGATTTCGAGGGAAATATAGCTGTGAAACTGCAATACAATGTGTTTTGAACGACTGGAAGAGTAACCTAGATGAGAATCTTGCTACAGGGGCGGTGTTTTTAGATTTAAAAAGGGCGTTTGAAACAATAGATAGGGGGAGATTATTAAAAAAGATATAGAGTAGTTTGAGTGAAAAGTAGAGCTTTGGAGTGGATCAATAATTACTTAATAAATAGGAAACAAAAATGATGTCTCTTGAAATCGAAAATGACATAGGGGTTCCACAGGGTAGTGTTTTAGGTCCACTGTTATTTCTTGTATATATTGACGACATAGTGAGTGCAGCTGGACATTGTTCCATACATCTATTCGCCGATGATACCCTCATATATTTTACATGTTTAGATAATGAAGAGTTGGTAACAACACTTAACACTACTTTGGAAAATATCAATAAGTGGTGTTCCTCTAACCACATAAGTGGTGTTCCTCTAAACACACACAAAACCAAATTTATGATAATCAGCAACGAAAATAATTACAGAGTGTTTTGCGAGAGTCAGCTAAATATTACTGTAAGTGACGAGTCAATTGAAATGGTACAGAAATTTAAATATTTAGGAGTAATTATAGATAGACAGCTCAAATTTAAAGAACATGCAAACAATTTAATCAAAATCATTTCATATAAAATCAACTACTTACAAAGATGTTCTACTTTTCTGACAAGATGGGCCAAAACTATTCTGTTCAACACCCTAATATTACCTCATTTTACCTACTGTTCCACAATACTTTACCTGCTCAATCAAAATGAAATGTCCAGATTTAGGAAACTTCAAAATCGAGCTATGAGAATCATACTCACATGCTCAAAGAGAACACACATTGGGCATATGTTAAAGGAAATGCAGTGGTTGTCAATAGATGACTTCTTTGAGTATAATACTCTAATATTTATATTTAAGATCAAATCAGGTACTGCTCCAAGCTATTTGAGAAATATTGTCAATTACAATTCTGATGTGCATACCCACAATACAAGATCACGAAATGATTTCCACATTCCACTGGTGGCAAAGAGTCATACACAAACTTCTGTATTTTTCAAAGGCCTGAAGAGATTCAATCAGCTGCCCCTAGAAATCAAATCCTCAGATTCCTTGAACAACTTCAAACAGAACTTAAAAATTTTTCTTCACTCTCCTAGTGCTGGAGCTTGAAAAAAGAATTTTTCTCAGTAATTCTATTTCAATATTCTGCACAGGTATACTTATGTTTCTCCCTTCTCTTCAACTGATTTTAATGTGTAGTTTTTATGAGTGGAATGGCTGTATTGGTTTTACTTTATTTTATATGACCAAATTTTAATGTGTAGTTTTATGAGTGACATGTCTATTATTAGTTTTATTTTATTTGACCAAATTTAATGTGTATTCTTTAAATGATCATTTGTATTAGTTCATAACTAAATAAAGGAATTATATATATCACCTTTGTTTGTAGTCAATATTGACGTTTCCCTGAAACCTAGAAGAAAATTATATGAAATCAATTATTTTTATATAATAATGTATTATAAATTTTATTTTACTAGGGCACGGGAAAATTAAAAAAAAATATCCTGCAATACGAACATCTACTTTCATTTTTAATCAATATTGACATTTCCCTGAAACCCAGTAAGAAAATTGTATGAAAACAATCAATTTTATATAAAAATTTATCTGATATTATATATTGTATTTTACTAGGGCACGGGAAAATTAAAAAAAAATATCCTGCAATACGAACATCCACTTTCATTTTTAATCAATATTGACATTTCCCTGAAACCCAGTAAGAAAATTGTATGAAAACAATCAATTTTATATAAAAATTCATCTGATATTATATATTTTATTTTACTAGAGCACAAGGAAAATCAAAAAATATCTCCCGCAATACGAACGTACCCACTTTCATTTTTAGTCAATATTAACATTCCCCTGAAACCTAGTAAGAAAATTGTATGAAATCAATTAATTTTACATAATAGTTTATCTGATATTATATATTTTATTCTACTAGGGAACGGGGAAAATCAGAAAAAAATCTCCCCCAAAACTCCCATTACACACAGCCTTCTATTTATTTGTGAATAACGTCAAAAAGAAAATATTTACTTAATGTTTTCTATTTAAATATAATTTCGGTATAAAATTTTCTTACCGAATCCCCCACGTGCTTGAATTAATTGCGGGAAATTTGTCTCGTACATGAATTTTTAAAGAAAATTATCCCTCGTCGCTTCGTGATAATTTTCAAAAAATTCATGTACTCAAAAAATTTCCGGCAATAATTCATGCTCTAGGGATATTATAAGTGACAATTTATTATTAAATGTTCAAAACAATTTTGAAACAACAAATAAAAACCTAGCAGAAATCATAATAATTATTGATTTGTCGAACCTCCATGTGAACTGTTATCAACTCTAAGCATCTAGATACATTTTCTGAAAGCAAAACGCTGCTATAGTCTTTTGAAACTTATTTATTTTCAACATGTCTTATATCCTATAACGCATGCATCAACATATTTATCTTCGACTTATTTACAAAATAATCAAACAACATTCTTATAACCAAACATGAAAAAGGGATTACATATTCCGTGGCGGGTTGAAATATTCCCAATGATGCAGATGAACAACAGTCTTTTCATCTCCGTAACCCAACAGGATCAGTCCGGCAATCAACACTAGCACTATTATTATCATAACGTTCAAGTCCTGCTTGCCGTCTTCGTTGCGTAACACATTGTTCAAAATGTACGTTATCAGTCTTTTCAACGAATTGTTCACCTCCGACCCGCACACCCTAACCAACTGGCCCGAAAGAGTGGCGATGGAAACGTTGGAAAGATCACTCGGCCTCCTGTGTAACCGTCTAGGTATCAGAGTCGGTACGGATTCTTCGGAGCTAGATCTAGAAAGCTGCTTGCTCTTCGTTTGTCGCCTCCTCCTTGGCACCGTAGGAGCACTCTCACCGAGGGTATCCACGTATTTTTGAGCTCTCAGGGCGTAAAAACTTGCGGGGGGCTGCGACAGTATGTACTCCAGTTGGGGATGCGGGGGTCTAGGGGGTGGTTCGTCATCTACCTCTGGTTCCTGTAGCGATTCTTCTTGTGTTGACACAGAACCTCCTCTGTTCCTTCCCGATTGTCGGGGAGGTCGACTAGGAGCAGGTCCGTCCGTTTTTATCTTTTCTGGGGAGTCAGATGATCTCGGAGGGGGTTTAGGAGCAGTCTCTAATACATCTGAATCTTCAAGCGATTGCTCCTCAGGTGTTTGTACGGAAACTACTGTGTTGAAGTCGTATGCTCTAGGAGGGGGCTTCGGGGGGCTTTCTTCTACGTTCTGATCTTCAAGAGACTGCTGGACAGTTGCTCCAATAGATAGATCTGGGGTATTGAAGTCAGATGGTGGTTTTGAAGCACTTTCTTCGAAATACTGTTGGTTTGGTGCTTCAATTGGCTTGTCTTGGAAACTGGAGTCGGACGCTTCTGGAGAGGCTTTTGGAGCACCTCCCTGAGACTGGTGTTTCAGAGATTCCTCAGTCTCTGGTAGACATTTTTGATCTATTATTATTTCTTCGACGTTTTCTGGTAGATTTTCTGGCATATTACTTGGATTAGTTTGCATTGAGAGTTGGGTAGGTTCATTTGAGACTTCATGAATTCCAGAAACAGAAGAATTTCCATTGCGTTTTATTTCAGCATCAGCTTCAAATTGTGGCGAACATAAATTTGGGCAATCATTCATCGGAGTTTTTTTTTGTAGCCCGCAACCATCTTCTGTGCCTTGATGTCCCAAACCTTTTACCTGGCTACTTTTGATTTTTTCTATTATTTGATCGATTACTCCTGGTGGTAATGAAATTTCTCCCACAGTCAGTGCACCCGTTTTAGACGAAATTTCGTTAGTTTGGATATTACTGCTATCAATCTCTGATACTATAATTTTTTGCGCCAAGAGTTTATTGACCGTCAGTTTGTCGACATCCAGGTCTACAACTTGCAACTTTTGGGCTTTGAGAACATCGAATTCATTCGCTTTGGTACTGTGAGCAGTCGGTTTCTCTACTTCCAAAGATCTGGCGGATTTAGATGGATCCCGCAATGTATTGAATTCTTCGGGAATTGAAGACGTCTCTTCCGCGTCACTGTCTACATGAACAGGAATAGTTCTCACATTGGATATGTCAGAATCTGGTAAAACTTTAGCCCCATCGAGGGGCTTCACTAGAAGAGAACCATGAGTAACTGTTTCTTCATATGTATAAACAGTTGGTGTAATCAAACGCCTTTCTATCGTGGGTTTCACCTCTTGGCTTCTTGGTGTTGATTTTTCCATGACTTCTCTTGAAATGAATTCATCAGTTGCTTTAGATATGCGTCCGACTGGAGAATCATCTATTCCCTCGCAAAGCTGGTTATCAGATAATGGTAAGGGTGCTTTCCTTCCATTGGAACTCCTTGGCGGTACTACCATTAAATCTTTTGGTTCTTTCAAAGCTTCTTTGCTGATCAATTCTTCCGTTCTGTTAGATACGACAGAGCTGTGTTTCTGTTCCAGGTCCCTCGAAGGTATTATGATCGTATCTGTTGGTTCCTGGACAACTTCCTCGCAGATGAAATCGTCAGGTAGCGGTTCCGTTTGAGTTGACATTTCAGTTTCTTCTGGTTTGATCATTTCCGTTGTAGAACCGAATTTGTGGATATTTTCTTGGGAAGTAATATCGTGCAAGGGTCTAGATTTCCTTGGTGGCCTAGGAGGCGCTGGCAGTGGGCGATCTTTCATTTTGTTGATCACTGCGCCAGATTGCAAGTTTCTAGCCGGATCGTCATCCATTTCGATATATTGACCAATATCGATGTCGATATTCTCTTTGTTCTCGTATGTGTTGCTGTAAGAACGTTGGCTCTTCCGACTTTGACCCAAAGTACTATAGTTCCTCAATGGTCTGACTGGACTGTCTGCAGTATGCGACGATCTGGGAACAGTGAAAAAATCGTTTCCGTTTCTGAACGACCTTTTGCGTCGGGTTGGTATTCGAGGTGGGGGAAGAGGTGGATCTCTGACTTTCGATTTGTCTATTATGGCATATCCCATGGAGTCCCTCAAATCTTTCACACACGGTTCCTCAACACAAGGGATTTGGTTTTCTGACACTATGGATTCCGCATTGAGCGATAATACACTCTCATCGTCCATCTGGGAAGTTCCTCTCGATTGGGAGTTAGTGCGGGATATTGTTCTTGAAGGTCGTTTTGGAACATTGGGCTGTATTGGTATTATTATTTTCGATTCTGTCCTTATCGCTTCTATCTGAAACGGAAAAAAAAACAAAATAATTTTTCTCCCATTTGGTTTCCAACAAAATAGTAATTTTTTGTATTCAGTGCATAAAATTAATGGCATATAGTTAATTTTTGTTTGTTTAAAATTATCTCGAATGTGCAATGAAAACACGAATTTTATAAAAGAAATACTAACAAATTTTTTTGTACAACTGTAAATTTGAATTAATAAATATTGTCTGAAATATGTCATAAATAAATACTTCCTAGACATCTTGACATTATTAAAAAGTAACTAATTCTTTATTTTATGTCAAGAAGTGAATTTCCTCCACAAACATTTAATCAATACTTCCTATACAGTTTCACAGCATCCAGTCATCTTTCTTTGTCGTTACTATGGACTTGGAGCACCTTTGTAAGTGGCGCCGTAGTGGCGGAATCTGGCGAATTACTCCAGATAGCGCAAATTATCCGATTTTGCCCCTTTGATGCATAAAGTGTTTTTAAAGTTCAACAGTTTAAATGTATTTGTTACAAACGTGAAAACTGCGGTTGCGTTGTGATTCGGCATGTATAACCTTTGAATTAAATTGAGTTCCGGTTTCGGAAATGGCCCTAGTAATGAATACAATGCAGATTGAGACGAGTAGTCTGCGAACCGCATTTAAACGACTGAACACGTGCACTGCGAATACGTAATTCGCCTGTCATCGTAGTTTTTACATGTAATTTATTGTCAAGTTGAAAAGTGTTTATATCGTGATGGATCAAGTGGTTGCAACTGTGAAAAAAGGAGCAGCTTGGTGCCATCGGGTCATGTGTGTCAGATACGGGAAGTAAAAAAAATATGCCAGCATACATGCGAAAGTGATTAGCCAAGCAGCAGCGACAACAAATCAGTCGAATTAGAGGTGAATGAATATTTTCACAAACAATTGATAAAATTTAATTAAAACTTACATGTAAATTACACGAATAAAAACAATATTGAAGAAATATAAAAAAATATATTGAAAATATTGTTTTCTTTTCTATACCGGGTGTCAACGAATCTATTAGACAAGTCATAACTTCTAGAATATTAGGTGTATCAAAATGAGATTTGGTATAGGTAAATGGTAAGTGAAGAGGAGAGTTTCCGCATATTTTTCCTTTTCGGTCACTTCCGTTTCACCGGAAATGGCTCCGGTTTTGAATTTTCAAATGAAACACCCTGTATATTGTAACATTTTTTTATTTCTGAGACAATTCTGGATCAGAATATGACATTTTAAAAAGTTTTTTCGCCTCCTTCATTTTTTTAGAGTCACTTTTAATATTGCATCTAGGTGGCCATGATCGGACGTAAACTAATCTGAGGACCTCAGGTGATATCAGAAAATTACAAAGTTTTAGTGACTAGTATGATAGATAGGGATAAGACAAGTTGGCAAAATTACATTTTCGTGTCTAACTATTATTTTTCAAAAAGCGACAATTTTTTGACAAGCATTTTGTGAAAAAAGATGTTTTGACGAATCTAACGATACTAGTTTATTTGCGATTGGATTAAAAATAAGAACGTTAAATATTACTAAGGAAAATTCTTGGTAATAATTTATTTACTTTTGTTAAGTGTGCCATGGATAATAATTTATTTACTTTCACTGTAGTAAATTTTCAAAGTGCATTGCTCCTTGTTCAAAACACATTTCAGCTCGTTCAATTATTTTTCTCAACACGTTTCGTAACATTTGAGGCTGGGGCTGTTGAATAGTAAACCTTTTCTTTAACATATTCCCAAATAAAGAAATCGAGCACAGTGAGATCCGATGAGCGGGCAGGCCACCGTACTGGACCATTGGTTGCAATAACTTGATTATTAAAATGCTCTATTAAATAATTAAGAACTTCTCTGGTATTATGAGGGGGTGCTCCATCTTGTTGAAAGTCAATTCGCCGTAAAACTGCTAAAGGCAGATGATTAAGATGATCCTCGATTTCATTTTGAAGAAAACCTAAGGACCTAACCCCTTCTAACTGACCTTGAAAAATATTGGCCCGATTATTCTGTTACCAACGAAATCAGCCCAGACATTGACGCCAAATCTTTCTTGAAAATTGCCCGCTCTCATTGCATTCTAACTGACCTTGAAACAATATTGGCCCGATTATTCTGTTACCAACGATACCAGCCCAGACATTGATGCCAAACCTTTCTTGAAAATTGCCCTCTCTCATTGCATTGGGCCCGAGTATTTTGCTTATTGAACATACCATTATTTGTAAGTCGTGAGTCGTCGGAAAATAGAATAAAGTTGATAAAATTCGGGTTAACTCTATGATTTTGAAGCAGCCAATCACAAAACACTACCCGTCTATCGCCATCGTCAGCATACAAATGTTGATGTAACTGATATTTAATAAATTCTTGATATCCATGCTTTTTCAGTTGTTCTTGCTGATTCGTGACTTATCTGCATTTCTTAACTGATTTCTCTTAAAGAAACCGTTTTATCAACCTCAACCATAGCAAGAAAGTTAATCTCAGTCTCTTTATTTATGATAAACCTCTGTTCCGCCTCTCGATTTCCTTCTTGCCTAAAACGATTCTCAACATACGGAAAATACTGATCGGCTGGATATTGCCGATTGGGATATCTCTGAGCATACAACTCAGCAGCATTCCTTGAATGTCTATGACATTCTCCAAATATTAATAACATATCCACTTTTTCGCTTTGAGTATACATTATTTTGAGGAAAAATTAAACTGAAATTTAACGAAAATTAAGAAACTTTTACTGTCTGATCATAAAGTTTATGTCACTGTCATTACAAGTGAGTGTTTTGTTTTCCAAAAAATATTATGCATCATGGTATTTTCCTTAGTAGTATTTAATTTATATTCTATTTTTAATCCAATCGCAAATAAATTAGTATCGTTAGATCGTCAAAAAATCCTTTTTTCGGAAAGTGCTTGTCAAAAAATGGTCGCTATTTGAAAAATAATAGTTGAACACGAAAATGTAATTTTGCCAACTTGTCGATTGTAATTTTCTGACATCACCTGAGATCCTCAGATTGGTTTACGTCCGATAATGGCAATATTAAAAGTGACTCTAAAAAAAATGAAGTAGGCGTAAAAACTTTTTGAAATGTCATATTCTGATCCAGAATAGTCTTTGAAATCCAAAAATGTTACATTTAAAAATTCAAAATCTACTCTTCACATACCATTTACCTATACCAAATCTCATTTTGATACACCTAATATTCTAGAAGTTATGACTTGTCTAATAGATTCGTTGACACCTGATATACATACATTTTCACATATTTTTTATTTACAGTCAGAATTTGACTAAAAAAATTTTGAATGTGTATTACATCAATAAAAATATGTTTCATGCTGTTTTTTAATAATGTAATTATAGTATGAAATTTGTCGATTGACCTTTTTTCCTTCCGTAGATTGATTGCAACAGAGAAGTAACAAAAACTTCCTGCACTTTCAGAGCGAATGCTTGTGGCATCGTAAACATGTCTACGCCGTATTTTCATACATAAACGCTCACCGAGGGATAGCCAAACATTTGATTTGAAGTTATTTGCGGCTGAATCGTTCATTGTCGTTCATTTATTATACGCGCACTTTCGACACTGGGTCTCTCTTTGATACGAAGCTTTTACCCGCCGAATTACAATACAAATGCCGTTTTGACGTTTGTGACCGAAAAATTGGGATAAGTGGATACTGTCTGGACCAGTTTGTCCGATTCCGCCTTTGCGGCGTTGCACGTTAAACTCCTACCCCATACTCCAAGTCCAAAGAAGCGGATTGTTGGCACGCCGGGTGTTTGACTGTCATACACTTATAGTTTGTTCGTATTTGCTTCAATTTCGAGTTATTTTCAATAAGATAGATGTTGATCATGGTAGTGGCAGCGATACCCCATCGGATATATCCGATGTAGCAAATGCGATAAAGTATCCAACATGTTACCGACCAAATCCAAGTTAGTTTATGAGAAAACATATGACCAATTTCGTGAATGGTGCGACAAGAAACGTGTAGAAAAGGTGTCTGAAAATGTGCTTATATGCGATTTTGAGGAGAAATCAAAAATTATAAAATACGTTAATCCTTTTTTTCGAGTAAAAATTAAGACTTTTTTCATGGTGAAAAAAAAAAGGTTACGCATCAAACAGATGCAAAAATGTCAAGTTTACAGTGTACAAAATGTTATTTTATTATACGATTGAATACTGACCTCAGGTTCGAGAATATCCTTTTCCGAACTGAATATAGCTTTATTAGAACTGAAGTCTCCCATAATTGAATCGTTCTCAGACATGTTCAGGCTCTTTAGACTCTTCTGTTTTCGTGGCGGAGCTGCCGGTACTTCCTCGAACACATCATCCTCGTCGGCATATTCGAAGTTTCTGTACGGATCAGAAATCCTGAAGCCCGGCTCGTCTTTCCCTTCCATTCTCCATTGCGGGACTTCTTCGTCCCGTTCATCATCGCCTAGAATACCAAGACTCTCCCTGTGCAGAACAAGTCTTGGATCGGCAACGGTATCGACCGTTATCGTTTCTTGGTACGGTATGAGGTCATCGGCGTTCTTCTGTTTTTTGGTACGTCTACTGTGTCGCTTTGGCCTGGAGGGTGGAATAGCACCAAGTTCGTCTTCTCCCGACTCTCCATCGTAAGGGATTTTTTCTTGGGAAGTGTGTGGGGTCTTTTTCCTCTTCGGTTTCTTTATAGACTTCCGTTTGGCAGGAATTTCCGGCAGGGATTGGTTCGAACCTCTCATCTCGTAGTCGTGGTCCTTCCCTTGCATCTGGGACAGCGCATTGACGGGTGTTCTGAAAGCTTCCCTTATTTCTGAGCTGAGGTACTTTCCTACTTCGATGTTGTCCTGGGATATGCCCTTCTGTCTTAAGAAAAATTCGTCGGGGTTTATTTCTTCCAAGACTCCTTGTCTGTGCCCTCCTTGCGAACTGCCAGAGGAATAGTGTTCCCTGCCGTTGTTGTTGCCGAATTGGTAAGCTCTCTCCGGCATGTCTTCAGGTGAGTCTAGGTCCGTTATTCTGGGCTGTCTGTTTATAATATTCTCGATATATTCCTGGCCTTCCTGAATGTATTCTTCCTGATCTTCCGGGTAGATTCCGTGATCTCTTTGGTATTTTCCGTGACCTACAGGATATTTTCCATGATCTTCAGGATATTTCCCGTAATCTTCTGGATACGATTCGTGTTCTGGGTACGTCCGTGTTCTGGGTACGCCCCGTGATCTTCTGGGTTATACTTTCCGTGATCCCACCTCGTCAGGAAATCTCGCTCTTTATTCAGATCTCTGTTTTCTCTGTCGTACTCATCATCACTATCGATATCTTGGTCGTATCTGATATGAGATGGCTCATTTTCTTCTATGGAATCTCCGCGGACGTATCGCTCTTTGTCGTGTTCCGTTTCTTCTCTGTACTCGGCTTCCACGGAATCTTCAGAGTGAAGCGGAACTCTCACAGATCCTCCGCTGCCTGCGCTCCATCTGCTGTCATCGGTTTTAGGCTTTTCGGGCTTTTTCGTTCTGCGAACCGTAGCAAAGCTTGGGATTTCCTGTTCGGCGGGTTCTTGATCTTTGGGTTTCTTCTTGAATATTCTCGGGTACGTGCTAAAGTCGAATATAGGTTTCTTGGAGTCTCCGTCGTTAGATTCGGTCGATAAGTGTCGCTCTTTCAGAGGCCGTTTCGCGCCGTGCCTTCGTGGCAAGCTGAAGGACGGAAAATTTATTTTCGCGGTGTCTGGAATCTTGGGCAGACTGAATTTGTGGAAGTTGGGCTTGTGGAATTTTGGGCGATCTGGCAATGTTATATGAGGTTTCTTGATATTGTGCAACTTGGTTTTAAAGTTATCCGCTCTCTGTTTTATGGCTAGTTGGAATTTGCTAGGACCTTCTTTTGATTTGGCATCGGTACCTGGATGGTGGACCATTTTGCTGTCTTTTTGGAATTTCAGTTGGAAGGCAGGGTCCTGCTTGTAGACTTCTTCCTCGATGAAGTTGTAGGTTTGCGGGTTGTTGAGAATTTGATCGGTATTTATTATGCAGACGGTTGGATTGTCGGATATCTTTACTGTTGGGATTATTTCGACATTTTCTGGCGGTGGGTTCACAGGCTCGTATTCGTGGTCACTGAAAGGAAAAATTGGGTGTAAAAATCTCATAACATTTAACGGGTGAAGTGTGTTCAATTCAATTCAATTTTTATATAATCCATAGAGCTGTGAGGCTATCGGACAAGTCAGATACAAACAAGGTTTACATAAAGTGTATAAGATAAGATATAAAATATAGGCAAACAAAACATTTTATTTAAAACTATCAAAAAATTCATTTATGTTATAGGGGCAGAGGGCGAGGAGAAGTCTTTTTATCTCTTTTTCGAATGTGTGCACTCTTTCTATCAATTTCAGTTCCTTAGGAAGAACGTTATATAATCTTAGTCCCAGTATATCTGCAGATTTCTGAGATACTGTTAAACGAACATTGGGCAGATGGAAATTATTTTTTGATCTTGTATGATGATCATGTGGTGAGTTATTCTTAACCAAAGTTTTGCGTTGCTTGTGTATATATGTTAAAAGTTCCAATATATGTAGGCCATATAGACCAGGGTCGATAATTTTTGAAACCAAAAAAAATTATAGTAGGATGAAACCCATTGGAAAAGGAAGATAATATAACAAAAATGAAAGGAAAAATAATTTACGGGCGATCTGAGATCGGGAAGTGGAAGGGGGTGAGTTTTTAAGGGTAAAAAACGGTTTATTTCGATTTCCGGCAAAACTACAAGTCCTATGGAAAAAGTTGTAGATAATAAAAAGATCTACAACTTTTGTATTCACACTTTTCTCACATAACCTCAAAATTTATAGAAAAAATCCAAATAACCAAGTTTTTGGTTTTTTATTTTTATCTTATACAAAAAAACTTTTTTTTCCACGAAATTTGGTGAAAACTTTCCTTTTTATGTCCCAAACACACTGTACTTTTTTTGATTCAAAATATTTATTTTTTCACTCTATTTTGACTTAATATCGAAAAAGCACCCTAATTTTCAAGCAAAAATTCTCCCGTCAAAATATCAGCTTTCTTGAAAAAGTCGGTAGGCTTTTTGTTCGTTGAGATCTCTACTTTCTGATGGTATAAAAAAATTAAATTAAAATGAAAGAAATAACATCGGAAAGTAGAGATTTCAACGAACAAAAAGCCCACCGAGCTTTAAAAAATTTTGGGAATTTTTGATTAAAATTGGAGTGCTTTTTATTTAAGTAAAATAAGCGAAAAAATGAATATTTTGAATCAAAAAAATTACAGTGTGTTTGGGACATAAAAAGGTAAGTTTTCACCAAATTTTGCGAAAAAAAATTATTTTTTGGGAAAGATGAAAATAAAAAACAAAAAACTTGGTTATTTGAATTTTTTACATACGTTTTGGGGTTATGTGAAAAAAGTGTGGATACAAAAGTTGTAGATATTTTTATTACCTACAACTTTGCCATTCAACTTTTTTCCATAGGACCTGTAGTTTTTCCGGAAATGGAGATAAGCCGTTTTTTACCCTTAAAAACTCATGCCCTTCCAGTTCCCGACCTCAGATCGCCCGTAAATTATTTTTCCCTTCATTTTTGTTATATTCTATTTCTTTTCCAATGGGTTTCATCCTACTATTATTTTTTTAAACTTTTTACCATTTTCAAAGGCTTCAGCCCTGGTCTAATAGAGAGGAAGAATTTTAAATTGTTTGAAAAGATCCCTGCATGAGGTACCATTGGGAACATTAGCAAGACATCGCATAATCTTCTTTTGCACCAGAAAAACCTCAATGCATATGAACTACCCCAGATGGTTATTCCGTATGTTAATCTGGATTGGATTTCCCCGAAATAGAAGAGCAGGAGTCCCTGTATGTCAATTATAGATTTGAGAGATCTCAGTTGAAAACATTTAACATTTACTCAGTGTGTTGGCAAAAATTTTACAGTGAGTATTGAAGGATACATTCTGATCAAGTCTAATACCTAGAAAAGTAGAGCATCCTACCTTGTCTATAATTTGATCATCTATAGTTATTTCTACTGTGGGTTATTTTTATTCTGTCTGATGTGAAAATTTATATGATTTGTTTTAGTACTATTCAAAAATAGAGAATTATCGTATAACCACTTACGAAGTGACTGAAAAGTAGTGTTAATGTTGTTTTGAATTTGTACCTCAGATCTGCCTGTGAATAATAACGTGGAATCATCTGCATACAAAGAGGTAAATGCATTCGGGAGGATCAGAGGTAATTCATTAATGTAAAGTGTGAATAAAATAGGGCCCAATACTGAGCCCTGAGGAACTCCTATTCCTATCGGAAGATCACTAGAAGTAAATACCAATTTTTCATTGTTCGCCACGTGATTTATCTTGATTTTCTGAAGACGTCCTTTGTTGATACCTACTAAGGAAAATAACAAGAGGACAATTTGTATTTCCAATGGGAATATCTCTATCAAGTAGCATATTCTTAAAGAAGTAAAAAGAACCTTTTTATTCATGAAGAATTATACAAGCCCAGGTAAATTAACGGGTGTGAAGTTATCCACAACCACAAAATACACTGAGAAAAATGTAGCTCGGCTGTTTCTCGTTAAAATTACAATGTAATGTAGGGCTTATTCCATTCCATGATAAAATTCTGTAGGTTTATAAATGTAAGAAATGATATTTAGAATGCCTTGTGCCCGGGGGTGGGGATGTAATCGGGGTGGAAATGTTGAAAAAATTAAAGGGGCCCGCTCAAACCTTATAAAAAAGTTATTTATGTGAAAATTGACAGAATTTTTGATATTGTTTGGAGGAAGTTTTCCTGATTAAAAGTTACCATTGCGATAAAGTCCAATAATCAATAGTTTCGGAGATATTGGCCAATGATACTGGATCATCCTATGTTCGATCCCTAGCGGGATTTTTTTATTACTTTTTAGGTTGTTTTTGTGTTACAGTTAGTTGAAAAAAAGATCGTTGAGGTTTGGTTATTTTTTTTTATAGTTAGTTGAAAACTTCAACTCTCTTTTTTTCAAACAACTTGAACACAAAAAACAACCTAAAATACAATAAACTTAAAAAATAAAATAAGAAAGTTTTGTCACCGATAGAGATCCAACACGGAATAATCCAGTATCATTGGCAAATATCTCCGAAACTATTGATTATCAGACTTTAGCGCAATAGTAACTTTTCATCAGGAAAACTTCTTCCAAACAATATAAAAAATTCAGGCAATTTCCACATAGATCACTTTTCCGTAAGGTTTAAGCGGGGTCCTTTAATCTAACTCTATTACTCTGCCGTTCAAACTCACTACTGTTATTTTTCAACATTTCCACAGCCACAAAACTCACCCTCCGACGGGCCGATAAATGATTCCATATATCACGTGCTATGTATTTCAATCCTCTGAATCCGATTCTGCTGAATATGAATTATTTCATATAATAGGTGTAATGTATTTAAACCTCCCAAATTCGATTCTACAAACGAAAAAAACTCTACACTACCGGTTGAATGTAATTTTTTTCCACCCCAATTACACCCCCTCCCCAGAGTCACGAATCATTCTCAATATCATCTCTTACATTAATTAATTTACAGAATTTGACCATGCAATGGAATAAGCTCTACATTGTCATTTTAGCCAAGAACAGAGATTTTTGCAGTTGAGTTAGATTTTTGTCAGTGTATTTTGTGGATAACTTCACACTCGTGGTAAATTAACATCCTCAAAATTGGCAATTTTGAATTTTCAAAGAACCCCGCACCAAATACATGGGAAAATGGCTCTTAGCCAAATTTAATTTTTTTTGGGATATTGTAGTACAAGTCACTAGAAGTTACAGGTGCAAGTTTAAATTAGTTTCTATGTCTAGTTTCGGAGATATAAATTTTTGAAAATCATAAAAATGGCTGTTTTACTAAAACGTAGTTTCGTTCACTTATGATTAGTGGCATTGCTAGTTTAAAGGAAGTCAAATGACATGTCAGTCAGTCGGTCGTTACGACAAAAGCAGCCGCCTATTATACAGGTTGGGTAAAAAATTGCGACAATTTATCATATTTCGCCAATCTTTATCATTGGTCCCATTAGTGAGACTGAGCATTTTTCATTAAAAATTGATTTATTGGATTTTCTCATGACAAGAATAGTTTCTTTAAAAGTTTTAACTTTCTTCCAAAACACTTATTGTTTTAGAAATATTTGTTTTTTATACTTGATGTTTTTAAAACAACCTTTTTGAGACAATAAATCAGCTCTGAAGCCAAAACTACTCGAGGAACACTCAGTAATTGCTTAATATGATTAGCTACAAAAAGCTACAGTCACATTTTATATGGGGGTGTTTACAAATATAAGTTGAAATAGGTTTAAATTTGCACCTGAGATATATGTTTGTTGATTACTCTTTAATTGACCTGTCAATTTGAATCACATTTTTCAGTTATACTTAAAAATAAATTACCCTACATTAATTTTCTATGTCTGGTTTTTGAAATATAAATATTGAATGACCATAAACCGTATTACTATCAACGGCTATTGATACGTTGGTATGCGGTTTTCCACCTGCTTTACGAAAATTCGGTGTCCAGATCCATATAAGTAGTAGTCTACGCTTTGTGACGATTCCACGAAAATCTATAAATAGTAATTATGAACCCTCCCCAACGTGTCAATAGCCACGCCGTTAATAGTCACACGGTTTATGTTCATGCGATTTTTAACGGCTCAATTGTTTTGCGCCGCAAGATCATATTTATTTCATCAAGAAATAAGATTGGATAATATTTTCTATAAAATATCAATTTTCAATATTGATATTTCAAAAAACTTACACGAGTGTAGGGTAATTTACTTTAAAGTACAACTGAAAAATATGATTCAAATTGACAGTCCCATTCAAGAATAATTAACAACCCATATATATTAGGTGCAAAACCTATTTCAACACCCCCCGTATAAAATGTGATTGTAGCTAATCATATTAAGCAAATACTATAAATCTTCCTCAAGTAGTTTGGGATCCAAAGTGGATTTATTGTTCAAAAATGCTGTTTTAAATGATTAATATTAAAAACATAAAAAACAACATTTTTTAAAACAATTCGTGTTTTGGAAGAAAGTTAAAACTTTTTGAGAAAATATTTTTGTCATAAGCAAAGACTCCCAATAAAGATATTTTTAATGAAAAATGCTCAGTCCCACTAATGAGGACCAATGATAAAGATTGGCGAATTATGCTAAATTGTCGCTATTTTTGACCCACCCTATATAATAGGCGGCTTCTTTTGTCTTAACGACTGACTGACTGACATGTCACTTGACTTCCTTTAAACCAGCAATGCTATTATTTAGTTACTAATCATCTAAAAAGTAGTTTTTGGATAAGTGAATCTTACTATGTTTTAGTAAAACAGCCATTTTTATGATTTTCAAAAATTCATATCCCCGATACTAGACATAGTAACTAATATGAACTTGCACGTGTAACTTCCAGTGACTTGCACTTCAATATCCCAAAAAACTTCAAAATTGGCTGAGAGCCATTTTCCCATGTATTTGGTGCGGGGTTCTATCTTTCTGCAACCTGTTGGTGAAAACGAATTAATTTCAGTAATATATTCTCTGAATAATAAATCTGTAGCAGGTCCTGATAGAATATCAATGAAAACTATAAAGAACATACCTACATTTACACATTCTTCGTCCTATTTGACGTCATAAATTTGACAATCGGCTTATGCTGATGACACCGTCATCTTATGTTCAGGTAACTCTTGGAAAGAAATTTACGCTACATCAGAATCAAATTTAACTAAAATAAAGCATTGGCTGGATTATAACTTACTTAGTTTGAATATTACAAAAAACTCATTGTATAACTTTCTCCTCTTCACAAAAAGACCAACCTGATAAATCAACTATCATATTAATGGATTACAATGTACTGGAAATGGTTCTTCTTGCCCACAAATTGCAGAGGAAGATCCATAAAATATCTTGGTTTGATTCTAGATGAGCAACTCAAATGGACTGACTATGTCGAGCATGTGAATAAAAGACTGAAAAAACTCATATATAAGTTCTACCAACTTGGAGAAATTCTGATCAAAAAAACTTTGCTCCTAGTTCTGTTATAAAATACTGTATTATAGCTTGGGGTGGAATGTAAAAAACGTCTCTTCATAAATTGGAAATGACCCAGAATACTTTATTAAAAATAATCATGAAAAAACGGAAACGATATTCTACTGAAACCCTATATCACGAGTCGCGTTTATTTTGTGTAAGGAAACTTTTTATTCTCCTAAGTTTATTATGGATATTTAAACATCCATTCCCTATTAAATTTCACACTCACAACACACGACATACAGTAAATCTCTCTGTTGAAATACCACTGTGCAAAAAGACACACACCCAGAAATTCGTTTTTTACTACGGTCCAAAATTTTATAACATTTTACCCATCGATCTAAAAATCTATAAAAACAATAAAATAAACAAACTTAAACTCAAAACCTTCATAAACAACAACTTCCAAAATTTCATAAAAATAATGAATTCATAAATGGGAAGGAAATTTCACTCTCTTCATACAATAATGAGGATGGATAATTTATGTATCTTTTCAATTTAATTTGAATATTTCAGCTGATCCGCTGTATCAGATTTTTCTTTCCATTTCCTTTTCAACACACACTCTCAATCTCACATTGTAATATTTCAAAGATTTTTTTTATGTTATATAGAATTGTAAGTACTATAACAAATTTTCATATCTTAAATTCGAGTTCCACAACACAAGCTATTATAGCTTAGGTGGCTCATTTTGAAGTTCTCCAATTTTATCATCCAATTTTAATTCTTTTTATCACATTGGTATTTACCATACTTTGTAATAAATTATTTGAATAACTGATTTGATTTTTAAAATTTTATGAATGTGTAAAATTTTACAATAACGGCCTACTCGATTTTTTTTTTCGAAAAAATCATCAATATTTTTTATTTTGCAACAAATCTAACAAATTTTACAAAAGTCGACCCCACAAACCCTATTTCAGCAAAAAGCTCTTAAAAAATGCTATGCAATGACGCAATAAAATATAGGGTGTTGCATTTGAAAAAGTCGAGTTATTGCCATCTGTAATTTGTGTTTTAAAAAAAATCGTAGTAGGCGATGGAACATCGACTCTTAGTAGTCGACTGGAAAAAAGTTTGTTGAGTTATCTTGAATGGTTCTCACGTTATGAATTTTTCTGTGTGCCTATGCACGACACTATTTTGACACATACATTTTGAAAAACTATTGCAGATAAGTCAAGAAAACCGGGTGCGTTATTTCGACAATTCAGTGGCGAATCCAAAAATGTAACGGGGTTGCCATTTAAAAAACCAGAACTTAGTTGTGTATCTTATTTTGGGACATCCTGTATATAAATAGAAATATTTTTAGAATGTCTCATTGTCGAACCTATCGTTAAAAAAATCAAGTCGATAGCTTGTATAGAAAAAAAGTTATGGAGCTTGCACTCACCCCTGGGTCACCCTGTATGTACCATCCCAAACGTGTAAACCGATCTTATAGATTCCACAGAGTAGGTATAAGGGTAACATTCATTCAGTTTACATTTTCGTCATACCTAGATAATTAAAAATACTGAAATATGAAACACTCTATTGGTTAAACTAGTGTTTTTCAACCTGTGGGTCGCGACCCCCTGGGGGGTCGCGAAGCTTGTGTAGGGGGGTCGCCAGAGGTCGAGAGAACAACTCCAGTAAAAAAACAATAAAGATTAAAAAGATTGATTTATTAAGTATGAGAATTCTAACAAAAGGATATACTCATAACATTTGTATGTTAATACAAACAAATTAACAAAAAATAACATCCTAAGACTCATGTTAATGCGAAGGTTGTGCTTGTTTTTGATTAATCAATTTCTCCCATCGTGGATCTGTATTTGCTACACATAGAATTAAATCTTTTTCCAAATTTAAGCGATTTCTTTGCTTACTTTTTATTTGGGCCATTGATGAAAATGTCAACTCGCATAAGTACGAGGTGGCAAATGGAATCAAACACTTCAAGCCTCAGTTGTCAATTCCGGGTATTCTGTTTTTCTCCTTAACTAAAAGGTATCCAAATTAGCAGACTTGAATTCCAAGTGTAACATCCCATCGGCAGATAATTCTAGCAGATTCTCTTTGAGCTTAGTTGGCAAATTAACCTCATTTATAGCTGCATTTAAAAACGGATTTAAGATCAACCTCTGCCCAGTGTTCTCCGATGTCTCTTGCACTGAGAAGTAATGACACAATTCTTCTTTCAAATTATCTAACACCATTTTCATACCAGGTATATATGCCTTGATGTTTATCTCACATCCGACTTCTTCAGTAAAAGATTGTGTCGACGAAAATGAATCGAAGTTATTTTGATTTATAGACGACGACCACAAGTCAATTATTTTTGTAAAGCCATGTATTTTGTCTTTTGCAGTGATGACATTTTCATCTCGCCCTTGAAGACTTTCATTCAAGATATTTAAATGCTCAAATAAGTCAGAAAGAAAAGCTAATTTCAAAAGAAATTCTGGGTCGCAAATGAATTCAGAATATTCTGACTTGGCCTGCTGTAAATATATTAAAAGTTCAGCACGAAGTTCCATAACTCTGGTCAGTACTTTGCCTTTTGACAAACCTCTGTATGGTAAACTAAATTTTGGTGGAGTGCCCCCATATCTTCACAAATAATCCGAAACAATCGTGTCTGCAACGCTTTTCCTTTAATAGAATTTACAATCTTTATAATAATATTTAGAACTTGGCTGTATTCCTGTGGTAAGGTTTTGACCGCAAGAGCTCGGCAATGGAGAAAGCAATGCACCCAACAACCGTTTGGCATCTGTTCTTTCAGCCTAGCAATAAATCCACTCTTCGCACCAGTCATCGCTTTTGCTCCGTCGCTGCAAGTAGCAATGCATTTATTTGCCCAATCGATATTCATATCTTGCGTAGCTTCAAGGAACATGTTATGCAAGCACTGACCTGTAGTATTTGTGGGAAGCGCTCTGCAAAATAGTATTTCTTCCATTAATTTTTCACTGGATTCAAAGCGCACAAAAGCTACAAACTGCGCACAACCCGCAATATCCGTGGATTCGTCAAATTGCAAAGATACAAAAGTACTTTCCTTTATTTTTTCTATGACTTGATCACGAACGTCAGTGGCCATAATCGCTTATCCTGCGTTGAATGGTATTGTCAGAGAGAGGTATACTTTTGAGTTTTTCGACCTCTTGTTTCCCAAACATAATCTCTGCTATATCTAAAGCCGCTGGTAAAATCAAATTTTCGGCAATAGTGTGAGGTTTTCCTGCTTTAGCCACACGAAAAGCTACCCGATAACTAGCAAGCAACGCTTTCTCATTTAGGTTGGACATTTGTACTAACCAGTTTTTTTATGTTGAAGAGCTTGTAATTTTCTCTCAAAAAATTTCACGGGCTTATTTTTTTCATTTGGATGTGTTGTGTTGAGGTGGCGTGTTAACTTTGGTGGCTTCATGCTTTCACTTGATAAAGTTTCAAAGCAAATAACGCATTGTGGTTTATTTTTAATCACAGTAAACCTGAATTTCAAATAATTGTCGTCATAAAGACGTTTTTTCTTTGGTTTACTTCCACTACTCTCACCAGAAGTTGACGGTTCCGTTGATCTTTTCAGAAATTTATCCATTTTAAATGATTACAAATCACTTCAAATGCCTTATTATTACTAAAAGGTAAAAACAATGTCTTAGAGCGTTTTCACATACACCGGCAAGACCGGTGCCGGTGCGGTGGTACCGGTTCCGGACCGGACAACAGCGTATTTCACACAGCCCGGCATATCGGTGCCGTTATCTGTGTTAGTATACGTTGAACAGTGCAGGAATAAAGATGTGTGCTGTTACTGCGGTCAACCGACGTTATCTTCTAGGGTTATTGTATCTTAGGAGAAAATTCCGAAAAAGCAAATATAAAAGACAACACTGGGTACATCCCCTGTTGACTGTGAGATACTTAGGAGGTTCCTTTCACACGCTCTATGAAAAACTAAGGGAGGATAACTTCAAATTCTTCAATTACTTCAGAATGAGTACAGATACATTTGATTTTCTGGTGGAAAGGCGATACTAAGCAATATAAACAAAATACGAAATACTCTCCGTTACCGACATGTCAGAACCGGTGTGTGTGTGGACAAACGTACATAAGAAATCACAGCAACCGACAAATCAGAGATCGATCCGTCTTCCGATTGTCGAGATCCCCGCCGGCTGCATAAATCAGAATCGGCGGCCGTACCGGCAAATAGGTCGGACCGGGCTATGTGTGAAAATAATGATTTGATTACATTGCATTCGGTGCCGGCACCGTCACCGGCACCGTTTTGCCGGTGTGTGTGAAAACGCTCTTACGGTCGTCAAACAATTGAACCGTCGACGTGAACTGAGTGAGTATCGCTTCGTCCCGCGACACCCCCCACCCCCCGCAACGCTCATTGTGTCCCGCTCGCTCGTTCACTCTCAACAACTCGCAAGCTAGCTAGCCACCACACTTGCCGGTTGCCGGACGGCCGGCATCGGCCTTGGTCGTACGTACGTATACCTATGTGCGTAAATTGCGTTAGTTAACAATTGGCGACGTATTCGATGTATGTAATTGTAAAATAATGTGTTTTATGTACTATATTATGTACGTACTTATATCCGAATCCTAATTATGGAGACGCATAAAAACGTCGTATGGAATGAATATTTGTAACACTGTAACATACACATACATACATGATGAAAAAGCGAAGGGTCGGGGGGTCGCGAAATATTTTTTCATACCAGGGGGGTCGCATCATGAAAAAGATTGAAAAACACTGGGTTAAACCATCAAGAAGGAACGAATTAATTATTGAATGAATGTGGTTTTCTGTGGAGGAACAACGTTTCTTGACATGTTTTTTGGGTAATCTTCCACAGTCTGAAAATAAAAATATAATCAGGAAAATTTTTTTGCTAGGCAAATTCAGAAAACGAGAAGTTATTGACTAATTGAATCATTTTTCTATAGGAAATATAATTTGGTGAACGCAGTAACTTATCGGGGTGAACTAATTAGTTTGCCCTTTCTACACTTGTATATATTTTCCTGATTATATTTTCAGAAGGTGGAAGATTACCCAAAAAACATGTCAAGTAACGAATTAATAATACCAAAATTTTAGCCAAATTCATTTGAATATTTTTTCCCCATTAGAAATGTGCGGGGTCCTTTCATCCTGATCAAAATGAAACTCAAATGTCGTGCTGAGGTAATTTTGTAACAAATTGTATTTTCTAGAATCCCCGCGATATTAGCTAATATTTAAATATCTCATTCTATCGATATTCCGATGAAAATTTCCAATGTTAGTAAAAAACGCCAAATATTACTCATCACTTTTTGTGCAACCGTCTTGTTCCGTTCGAAATTTCAGCCAGTTGCTTTTTAAAATGACGTGACGCGAGATCTAGTGTGCAGAGCTCTTTCATTTATTCTGCGTTGTTTTTAATTGGGAGGGTTTCCAGTTGAGACATTTTGAACTGAAAAGAAAGGCTTGTGGAAGACTGGGGATGAAGGAAAATGTGAAACAGGTAAGTGTTTATTATAATTCTGTTAGTACCTAGTTTGTTGTAACAGGAGTTGCGTTTTCGTGACAATCTTTTATAATTGAATGCATGATAAAAAAAACCACCAATTTTCCAAAGAACGGGGGTTTTCGAGAAGTAAAGTTCGATGAGGGTTAGGTGACCTAGGGGTTTTTTGAGATTTGAAGGAAACATTATATCAAAGAGGTAATTCCGAAGAAAAATAATTGATGTTCGTTAGTCACGCTAAAACTCAAAAATGGCTTGACTGAATGAATTGCATATTTTTTTTGTTTCGTTTTCTCTAATACAGTGGTGGTTTGAAAAAATAGGGAAAACCCAAAAGAACAGCTGAAAAATCGTAAAACGGACCTATCGTCAAACTGACGTGCTATACAAAACTTTCATTTCTTCCGTGCGGTTGTGTAGAATTTATTTCATTTCAAATCGTTCATAAACGTTCTGGATTTTGAGAAAAGTCTTGGTTAAAGTGACACTGCGAAGTTTAGCTGAAAAATCGAAAAACAGACCTATCATCTAACTGACGTGCTGTACAAAACTGTTGTGTAAAATGTACCTATTACATTTCAAATCGTTTTTAAACGTTGTGGATTTAAAGAAAAGCCAAAGTTGAAGTGAATTTTGGTACACTTTGCGAAGGTTTGTCATTTATTTTGATCTGCCATTCTATTTACTTTATTGACTTTGTAGGTATAGTTTTCCCAATATTAATTGCAGAAGCATAAAAAAGTCTTGCGGCGAAATCGTGTGAGCAGCAGTGGCGGAGATAACTAATTTTATTTAGATATTTCAAGATTTTAAAAATACTCATAAATAATCGAGGTGTACATGCAGACATTTAAATATTTCAATACGACTTTAAGTACCAAAATATCTTAAATATATTTATTATTTCAATACGACTGTACTTCAGTATCAACAAATAGTACTTCAGTATCAACAAATAGCGCTTCATACTTTTATTCCAAAATTATCCACTCCTTACTTTAAATATTATTTTCACTATCAAAATATCCACAATATATTTAAAATATTTCAATATTTGTCAGTATTCCCAAAAAATACCTACTTATAGTTTCAATATTGTTTTCATTACCAAAATATAATTTTCAGAATTTCATTACAGTTTAAATATTACAGCCCTCGAATATATTTAAAATATTTGGGATGCAGTTCAGTACCGATATTTTCTTGCATAATTCGAAGTGAACTAGTGAACTTGATACTTTTGTGGCAGTTTATTGTTTCTTATTAAAACCATGTCTTCAACAGGTAAGTTTTGTGATTTCTTCGTAATTTTAATCTTGTTATTTATCTAATTATAATCAATACTTAGAGGTTATATACTGACAAACATTATTTGAATTTTTCATTTTTTCGAGGCAATGATGATATATTATTTGGTTGGTTTGTATGCGTTTAGGTAAGAGTTTATGATTTAAATTTATGATTGAAGTTGGAGGAGAGGACGCACGAACATGATCATTAACTGGATAGAATGGTTCGTTTTTGCTTTCGCAGGAGTTACAGGGCACGTAGAGCGTTGGGCCTTCAGGGTGGTTTGAGCGCACGACTGGCTAAGGTTTATCAAAAGACGTTAATTAGAAAAAATGATTTTGGACATTGCGAAAAAAAAAGAGCCTATTTTAATTCTGTTTTTGTGAGTTGAATATTTTAATCATTCCCCTCGGGATCTGTATCTATTGTAATCGACATGCTATGAGTTATTGAAAAATGGTTAAGTCAATATTACTGTGGGTGATTTGGCAGTAAATCCTCGTTTATTTTTAAGGAATTACGTGATGGAAGCAAAAGCAAATAGGTACAGTGATATTTTGATTTTACAGGTTTCTTACAAGAAATCAAAGATGCCTTCGATATTCCGGATTTTATTATTAATTTACTCAATATAAGTGGGTATAACAATAGAATAGTTTCATCCACTTTCTCCGAAGATGATATCCACCAGTTGGAGAAATTAGCTAGAGAAGAAGTTACCAAATATGATAGATATCACTGATGAAATCGAGCGAAAAACATATTTTGCTTTATTCAGTTCTAATTACGAAACGTTTAGAATCCCATGTGGATATAGAAGGACACTTTTGTGTTTGAAGGATCGTATTACCAAACTGAACTATTCCAGTCAGTATCTCCAAAGTAAGAAGAGAAAGGCCGAATCACAAACTGCTAATAGGAATAAAAAGTCCGACTCGGATTATATGAACAAATCCAACCGAGAATTCAACATTAATGAAGAACGACTCAAACTGAATAAACAGTTAGTTAATTACATAAAGAATCTCAGGAAGGAAGAAAATTTAAAATTATATAAAGAAATTGATTTCGATGTGAAGATAACTGTCAATGCTCTGGATTCTTCATCCACGAGTAATGATGCTTCTGCTTTAATACCATGTTTTATTTGCAATTTAGAAGTAAGAGTGTCTACATATTCAATGGGTAGCAAATACTATTGGACCCTGTCAAATTTCTATAAACATATAAAAAACATTTAGATGAAAAATCATCAAAAAAATTTTCACTGACAACTTTAGATACATTTGTATCAAAAGCATCCACTTCTGGGCAGCCTGGTATCCGTTTCAAATCAGTAGTCCATCATTGAACGAAATCAACAAAAAGTACAAATCTTTTAAAAAAGAAATTGGACTGAATTAGGAATTCGTATGTCTGATCCACTTAAGGCTTATTTAAGTGTAATTATATTTTTTTATCCAACACTTTTTTTTTACTCACGAACTGTGATATTTTATAAATGTCATGAAAATTGACCTATCTTTGCGGTTTTTCATTATAATATGGTTTCGTTGATATTATTGGTTAATATTTATTTGTACACTTGTAGGTACACTATGCAGTAATTTTTTCTGGTAGATTGTTCCTAGAGTTGATCTGAAGTTTTATCAGCATATCTTGTTTTTAGTTTGACATTTGAACTTTTATTTATTATATTACTATGTATTATTTATTTTATTTATGAATACCAATACCTTGAAAACGTTCATTTGAATTTCTCACCAACAGATATACACTTGGTATTTTTATAAAAAACACGGGTTAAATTATACCAAAATCGTTGATTCCTTTAGTTCAATATAGCTTCATCATGTTTTTATTCCCTTAATTACACCAAATATTCTATTCACTATGTTCCATTTATTTTCATTGCATTTCCATTTATTTACTAAGTATTTTCAATACCTTCAGTATATTTTAATTATTTTCAATACATCTCTGGTACTTTAAATACCTTCAGTATACTTAAATTATTTAAATACATTTTCAGTACATTAAATATTATCATTATCCTAAATATACTTTAAATATTTAAGTATACTTTAAATATTGTTAATTATCAGATATTTAATTATGGTGTACATATTTTGGGTAGTTGTTTCCCCCTCGTAAATAATGAAAAATGAAAAAATATTAAAGACAAGCTTTTATTTATACGAATACATTAAGAAAGAAAAATCATTTCTTTCATTGTTTGATGTAGGTTATTATTATATCCTAAAACGTATTTCGATCGGCACACACCAAGACCATAGACGCTACTGGTTTTTAATCTTTCAGAGCTATTAAAACATAAATATAACGCGTGATTTATGACTTACCAGCCAGCATTATGTCCATTTTGATTGGTCCAGACGAATCGGTTGTACAACTGACAGCCCTCACTCTAGTCCACGTTGACTATCAGCTCTTTTGATGTACTGTTTGCCGACGGAAAATGTTTACGAGTAGTACAGATTATTTTTCGTTCCGTCTCTTCGCATATACGCTCGTGTTAGCGAAGTGAGTTTTCATTTGCTCCCTATAGAAACAGCTTCTGTAATTGATATTGGATGGACTATAACCACAAATTTTTTAGTTTGAGGTTGAAGTGAAAACAATGTTCATTACAATGCTGACATCGTCGTCGAAGTCAATCAAATGTGCGACGAGCTACCTCAGGTGCAAACCCCAGCGAACGACGGATAATGATAATAGTCGTATCGGTATGTCCAAATCGCCTTCGATTTCTTGGAATAAAGGTCTGATTCAGTCAATTCGTATAATTTCTTTTAACGGCGTTTCGACGTAGTATTTTTCATCATGAGGTTAAAAACACTAAAATTAAAAATATAAAATATGGAGTTTGACTTAGCTTAACACAATATTGAAATGTATGCACCTAAATAATTAATTAAAAACATGGTTTAAAATACAGGGTGAGTCAGAAGTACTTTGACAAACTTCAGCAGGTGATTCCTCATAATATTCTAATATGAATTGTCCAAATGAATATATGTCCGAAAACGCTTCGTTTCCAAGATACAGGGTGTTTTATTTTTATTTTCGTTTTTTTCAAATAACTTTCGAAATACTGACCTTAATTAAACGAAAATTGGTATTGAGAGGTTTTTTGAGGTGTCGAATTCGAACCTGATGTTATTATTGCTCTTACTCGCTGGGGGCGCCACCTACACGTCTTTATCTTTTTTGAAGATTCATAACTTTTCTAGCACATTTTTCAGTAAAAAATCAATTCCTCTATCATATCTACGTAAAAAAGCTACCTTTTTTACAAGTCGCTATGAGCAACCGTTTTCTAGATATTTGGACTTGAAAATTTCAAGTCGATTATTTGATAATCGATGCGATTACCATTATTTTGCATTTTTCACAAGAATGCTTAGGAAATGAATTTGACGTTTAAGTAAGTAGTTTTGTTAATTAAATATTATGTGACAGTTAAACGTTTTGTTGAAGTTTTAAAACACTAATTTAAAAAAAATGGATTATTTAAACAATAATGCTCATTTAGCCGATATGCATTTCGTTTATGGCCTTGCGAATGGCAATGCGCGCGAAGCAAAACGTATTTACCAGGTGCGATTTCCTAATCGAGTACTGCCTTCAGCTCCAACATTTACCAGTCTTCACCGTCGTTTGGCAGAAACAGGTAGCTTTATGAGGGCAGCTGATATTATTGGAAGACCACGAGCAGTACGAACCCCAGAATTGGAAGAAGCTGTTTTGAACGCTCTCGAGGAGAATCCAGAAACAAGTTCAAGAATAATTGCTGAAGCTCTCAATTCTACTCAGTCTACAGTTTGGAGAATTATCCACGATCAACAATTTTATCCATACCATATTCAAAGGGTACAAACTCTTTTGCCACGAAACTTTCCCCAACGCATTACTATGTGTCAGTGGTTTCTGAGAAAATTGGCTGGAAATCCTCAATTTTTAAGATATGTACTCTTCACGGACGAGGCAAACTTCTCCCGAAATGCTATCACAAACTTTCATTACAACCATGTTTCGGCTCTGGAAAATCCGCACGCACTTGAAAGACATTATCAGTATCAATTTTCTGTAAATGTATGAGCGGCAATAATTGATAATTACTTGATCGGTCCTCTCTTTCTTCCGTTCCGACTGAATGGCGCAACTTACAGAGACTTTTTAGAAAATGAATTGCCGGGACTACTTCAGAATGAACCATTAGAAATTCGTATCCGCATGTGTTTTATGCATGATGGGGCGCCGGCCCATTTTAGTGTTGTAGCCAGGGTATTCCTTAACACTGTCTATCCAAATCGATGGATCGGTAGGGGTGTAGAAGAACCTAACCAGGCGTGGGCACCAAGGTCCCCAGATCTAAACCCGCTAGATTTTTATTTTTGGGGACATTTGAAGTCACTAGTTTATACAACTCCAGTAGCGAAAGGGGAAGATCTAAGAAACCGAATAGTAGAAACAATAAGAAACACACCAATAATTTTTTAGCGGGTACGAGATTCAATGACTAGAACAATTTATTTGAATACAATTTAGTTTCCTTTATTTTGTTTTATTCTACATATTAAAAACTTCTTGAAATAAAATGTTGATATTTCTTGCAAATTTTATTAAAACAAATACAGATTTTGCACCCCTGATACAAAAATAACTATCTTAAACAAGTAAAAATAAATAGAATAGGTGGCGCCCCGCACAAAAAACCAAAACTACTTACTTAAACGTCAAATTAATTTCCTAAGATCTTGTGAAAAATGCAAAATAATGTAATAACTTCGCATCGATTATCAAATATCAAATTCAGGTAGATATGATAGAGGAATTGATTTTTTCACTGAAAAATGTGCTAGAAGTACGCTCAAAAAAGTTATGAATCTTCAAAAAAGAAAAAGACGTTTAGGTGGCGCCCCCTACGAGACAGAGCAATAATAACATCAGATTCGAATTCGACACCTCAAAAAACCTCTCAATACCAATTTTCGTTTAATTAAGGTCAGTATTTCGAATGTGTTTAAATAAAAATAAAACTTCAACACCCTATATCTTGGAAACGAAGCGTTTCCGGCATATATTTATTTGGACAATTCATATTAGAATATTATGAGGAATCACCTGCTGAAGTTTGTCAAAGTACTTTTGAATCACCCTGTATGAATATAACCTTCAAAGTTGGCAAATTTAAACTTTTATGCTTATGATTAAGACGTCATATAGAACGCGCATGTGCATAGATACCTATTTGTCAAATGACATGAAAGTCATTTTGACTTCGGAAACAAATTAGTATGTGGCCTGAAAGCTAATTGATATGATAGAAAAAAAAACACCTTTTCGGTAAAAAGATTCTTACTTCAAAGACAGAATCGCTATTGGCAATGCGTGGAAAACGATTGCTGAAATAATACTGTAGAATGTGATGAATTGTGAGTTTTGCTTTATTCGTGTTTTGACTTGATGAGAAATGAAGTACCACCAAATGATTTAAACGCGGTTACCTCTTGTAAGAATTGTTCGAAACGAAACCCTTGATTACTGAGAGTAAAACAAAATCTGAAGAATTAGGGTTAATTAGGGCAAGTCAACAATTCAAACAGAATAACGGGAATAACGTAAAAACGGGAAGCGGGACAGAGTCAAAAGCATAACCTAGATGGAACAACACAAAGAAAAACATAGGAAAAAATAAATTCTAAGCGGACGATATTTTTCAGATTCAGTATAGAAATTTGGATTGTACATCTGTCGGGTCAGCTAGTTACAAATAATTGAAACTGAGAAAATTGATTTCCACACCTGAAAGATTTCACACGGACAAAATTCTCGTAAGCCTTCATTTTTAGAAACCAAAAACACGAGAAACGTACCGATAATATGTAGCGTTGGATCGACTGGGAGGCCTAGTTCCCACCAAACTTCCTTTTTCTGGCAACAGCGAATCGCACTGGTAGTATTGACAGGCGCACCGAACCTCCAGAGACACCACCGAAGACCCGGTCGGTCGCTCTTTCGAAACGTCGCGCCTCCTCGACGCGATACTAGCGCCCTCTGACAGCGACCTGCTCCCTTCGTTGAGACCGACACCCTTAAGGGAGCTCGCCGACTTGCGCCTGCGCGTCTTGTTCCGCGATCTTTGCACTTTTTCCGATTCCATGTCCGCCCGGTTCATTTTCAGCGATATTCTCACATTTTTAAAATTGTTTTTGCCCGCTTTTTCGGAGCAACTCGCCCGAACTTCCACAGATCACTAGCTAAATTTAGGGAGTGCTATTGTTAGAATTTTACGTCCGATGTTTGCCGACGGTATTTTTATTTTCGTTCTTGGCTTAGCTTGGGCCGAGGCGGGATTTTCGCTTATTTGTTCTAGTTTCTTTCAAGACGGGAGTTATGCTGATTCGGTGCCAATAAAGAAGTGGATCTATTTCAGTGGTTGATCAAATTTGCGGCTGTTTTTTTTCTTTATTTAAGTCCGATTCCGTCCCCCACAATGTAAATGCTATTTTCGTTGTAGCATGTCTTCCTGATGTGAATGCTATGCCTTAGTTTTAGTTTTATTTGTCGGAGCTTTTGGTTTGTTACATAAAGTTTCCACTATCAACATTCATTCTTGAATTTAAAAAAAATGGTGGCGCAGCCAGTTGGAAAAGTAGATTTTACATGCAATTTATTCATTCTGAAATTATCATTATTCATCATGTGTCTGAAAAAATAGGCAAGAGATTTACATATGTTTATTGGAAAACGCTAACAGCATAAAATTTTTGTGTAAACCTTCATCTATACGATCAAAATTGTAGAAGGTTTGAAATCTTCCTGAACACTACTTAAATTTTTTATGTAGTCTGATTCGAATAACAATAAAAATTATTAAAACAAAAATTGAAACACACTTTTATATTAATGCACTAAAAAGGAAAAATTATTTCTTCAATTGTATTGACCTAGGTTATTCTGTGAGTAGCCGATTTAAAATCTTGCCGCGCAAGAATACCTATTCTATATTCGCGGCAAGCTTTTGAATCTGCTACTTACAAAATAACCTAGGTCAAACAGAGAAATTATTTTTTTCCTTTTTAGTGCATTTGTATGAAAGCTTGTCTTATTTTTTTTTTCTTTTTTATTCAATTCTTTTAAGTCATTCATGAAATCCGTCGTTATTGAATTCTGACAAAAATTGATAATCTACTACCCCAAAAAACCCTCATACCAATTTTTAATGGAATCGGGTCATGATTTGATTTATTTATTATGATTTATTGAGTGATTTACAAAATAAAGATACATTGGTAATACAAATAAGTAGTAAATATATCATAGTTTTATATACATATAAGCACCTAGGTCTTAGTAGGACCTGTATGTGCATACTAAAAATAATAATTATTGAAATAGTTGATATTGCAGTTTAGTGTATTATTACTATCTAATAAAAATTAAAGTAGAAGGTTTCCTTAAATAATGCTTGAGTTTGTGAGTAGTTTTTTATGATATGGATCTTACATTTTTCCGAAAACAGTTTATAGTTACCTATGTTTCTTATTTCTGGTGGCAAAATATTGAATATTTTTGGAGCAAGACATCTTGTAAATCTCTGATTAGAGTCTTTGCGATAGAATGGCACTGATAATTGTTTACTTGTAACTTGTCTGGTATTGTACATGTGAGAGACAAAAGTTTTCATTTCCTGGTGTTTATATAAAAAGGTACAATTACTATGAAAATAAATCATCCTGACATTAGGAGTATCGGAGTTTTTATATAAATTTTCAGTTGGGTATAATTTGCCTTTGTGAAAGATTATTTTTAATAGATAATTTTGTATAACATTGAGAGGACTCAATGCATTGCTATAAAGCCCTCCCCAGACCAAAATACCATATTTTATGATTGATTCTACTAGTGCTTTATAAACCATCAAAAGAAGCTTTTTATTTAAAATTTTTCTGAGTTCGTAGAATTTATATATAAGTCTTCGTAATCTGTTAGTTAGATGGGTAATATGTTGATTCCATTTGAGATTTTTATCTATAGTTATTCCAAGATATTTAGTGGCTTCCGATTCTTTTACTTCAAAGTTGGTACTGGGAATTTGAAGGGTACTGTAGTTGGGCCTATTGGAATTCGTTAGTGAAAATGCAATATATGTAGTTTTTTTGACATTTAGTGATAATTTGTTATGATCTAGCCAATTTTTTACATTGAGGATGCCATTTTCTGTTTTATTTTTAGTTGGTTCCAATTTGTATCATGAAATATGAGAATTGTATCGTCGGCATAGGATATTATAGTGCCATCAATATGAGAATCTAATAGTGAGTTGAGATAAGTGATAAATAAAATTGGCCTAGAACGGTTCCTTGGGGAACGCCAATTTGGATAGTTTCGTTATCACTTATTTCATCTCTTATTTTTACCTGTTGCTGCCTATCTGATAAGTAACTTTGGAAGATCTTCAACACAACACCACGAATACCATAGTGACAAAGCACATCAAGTAGTCTCTTGTGTGATACTGTGTCGAAGGCCTTCGCAAGGTCAAGGAATACCCTATGCATTTCTTTTATTGTCTAGGTTTTTTTATGTTATCAATTAAATCAAACATGGCCTCAGAGGTACTGATTCCTTGCTGAAAACCATATTGTTTGTCGCTAAGAATTTTATTGCTAGTGAGATACTCATATAACCTGCTTTTAAGACATTTCTCAAAAATTTTGGAAAACATACTTATTAGGCTAATTGGTCGGTAGTTGACAATGTTATTTTTATTACCTGACTTAAAGATAGGTACAACAATAGATTTTTTGAAATCAGCTGGGACATCACCACATAAAACATTGAATTGATTATATGGATTAAAGGTTCTAGAATATATTCATGGCAGCTTTTTATGAGTTTGGTATTAACTCCATCATAGCCAGGGGAACTACTATTTTTCAATGATTTAATATGTTCTATCATTTCATTTTTTGTACGGGTTTGAGAAACATTGTTTTTTTTATATTAGGATAATTATTATTTACATTTACTTTTGGTCTTCAATATTTGCTGCCATTGTTATGCCTACATTTACATAATATTTATTACAAAAATTAGCCATGTCTTTATCAGTCGCAAATGTTTTACCATTCTCATCGCTTATATCTATATTGTCATTTAATTTCAATTTGGTGTTATTTGTAGCCTCATTAATTGTTTCATAGATCTTTCTCATATTATGAGTGTTATTCGAAATCTTTTCAGAATAATATTTCGTTTTGCTTTAATTATAAGTTTGTTTAAAATATTTCTATAATTTTATAGTCAGTGAAGAGGTCTGCATTTTGTCTGTTTTGATAGCAATTTTTTCAGATAATCTCTTTTTAATAGATGTTATAATAGCATTAGTTATCCAAGGTTTTATTTTGTTATGTTCTTTTACTTTGATTTTCTTACAAGTTTTACAAATATTGTATACAGTGTAAAATTTATCACTAAAACATTTCCACGCTCTATTGGGGTCTTGGAATGAAAGTACATCATCCCATCTGACTTTTTTGATTAAAGTGTTAAACTTATTTTCGTCGAAAGATGTTATGCATTTATATGAAATGTTTGAGAAACTACTAGTATTGGCTACATCCTCAGAAATGAGTAAATGTATAGTATATGATAACAAAAACACGTTGCAATCTTCGAGTCGCCATCTTGAATTCATGAATTTTGACAAAAACATCATGATGTTCGACCCCAAAAACCACCACACACCAATTTTGAATGGAATCGGGCCATAATCACAAAACTCGTCGTCATCTTGGAGCCGCCATCTTAAATTTATGAATTTTGAAAAAAAAATCGTGATTTCTGTCCCCAAAACCCCCCACATACCAATTTTGAATAGAATCGAAACATAATCACAAAACTCGTCCGCCATATTGGAGCCGCAATTTTGTTTTTGCTCTAGCAAAAATTTCATGATACATTGTCACCAGAATTATGAACACCTGCCAAATTTCACGTTAATCGGACAACTGTATGGGGTCGGCTTTAGAATAGCCCCATGGTAAATCCTGCCTGTCGTAAGAGGCGACTAAAAGGATAACCGTAGGTGGAAGATGAAAATACCACCATATCGACTTTGTGTGCTGTGAAATGGATCATTCCATGTTTCAGTGTTCGGTCGATACTTTCCGGTCTCCCTCTTTCCTTTTCCCCAATTCCTCCTTTATTTTCAGGTGCATCCCAATAGTAATAATGATGAAGTCTCCTAGAGTAAAGCACTCCGGAAGCAAAATACCTCTCCATTCGGATTTCCGGGCGAGAGGTACTCGAGGGGACTCAACATTAAAGATTAATTTTTGCAACATCCGCGGACTCAACAAGAACATCAATGACGTCCACCATCACATACAGACGAAAAAACCGGATATTCTGGCTCTAACAGAAACACAAGTAAATTCGTCCATATGCTTTGTCCTGGTTACGAACTCCATTCTCGATTCAGGTTCAAAGGTGGAGTTTGCCTTTACGCTAAGGCTAACCTTTCATGCCAGCGTGAAGAGAGTTTGGAACCGAAAAACTTTGATGTGATGTGGTTCAAGCTATCTGATACCAAACTGACTAAGTTCCTCTGCTGCCTTTACCTATCACCTAATGAACCTTCATATAACGACCTCTTTGAGTTTTTATCACTCAAACTGGACTACATTCAGGAGAACCATCCAACAGCTGAAACCATAATCATGGGAGACTTTAATGTACATAACGCTGCCTGGCTCAAATTCTCTAACAAAACAGATGATGCGGGTCGTCAAGCCGAGGCCTTCGCCATCACTCATGGTCTAGAACAACTGGTCGAGCTACCAACCCGCATCCCTGATGTCAACAACCAGTCTGCCAATACACTAGATCTTTTCCTCACCACGAATCCTGACCCGTATAGAATAGAAGTTTGTGCCCCACTTGGAAACTCTGATCACACCCTTATCTCCACAACATGCTCTTTCCATCTACCATCGAGCTGCACAATACCACCCCGTCTCATGTAGCATTACAATTCGGCCGAATGGGAAGGTCTTCGTATGTTTTTCTCAGCGTTTCCATGGAAGAGAGTTTGTTTCTCTTCAGTAGATCCAACACGATGTGCTGAGACAATTTCTGAAATCATCATGTTGGGGATGCAAACTTACATACCGAATACCGAAAGAAGAACATCATCCGATAAGACCTGGTTTAACAGAAACTGCTCTAGAGCTGTGGCTTCCAAACAGGCAGCATACCATCGATGGCTAAAAAGTCCGGGCCCTGAGACCAGAGCAGCATATGTCGAGACTAGAGGCATATGCAAAGAGACAATAGAATGCTCAAAAGATGCCCACAATGCCAAAATAAGATCAAAACTTGCTGAATGTCCTAACGGATCCCGTTCATTTTGGTCTTTCGCCAAAGCTGTGGGAAGAAACTTCACTTCCAGCTCATTTCCTCCTCTAATCAAAGAAGATGGAACACTAGCAACGACTGCCCAGGAAAAAGCCAATATCTTTGCGCACCTATTTGCTGGAAATTCCAATCTGGATTCATCGGGAAAACAACCCCCGAACATTACACCTATTGACAGTCACATGCCCGAGATCACCTTTCGCCAACGTACTATCAGAAACTTTTTTTGCTGGGTCTCAACACCAACAAAGCCTGTGGATCTGACGGAATCCCGCCGATTGTTCTCAAGAAATATGCCCCCGAACTAACACCTGTTCTTTGCAAGTTGTTCAACCACTCTTACAATTTGGGGGTATTTCCGTCCAATTGGAAAATTGCAAGAGTACAGCCAGTCCCTAAAAAAGGCAAAAAGGCCCTACCTAGCAACTACAGACCTATCGCACTGCTATCTATTATTTCAAAGGTCATGGAAAAAGCCATCAACATCGAGCTCATGAAATATCTGGAAGACTCAGGAATTGTCAACGATAGGCAATATGGCTTCCGCCATCAGAGATCAACTGGTGACCTGCTCGCTTACGTCTCACATATATGGCAGCTATCTATTGAAAAGTATGGAGAAACTTTAGCTGTGGCATTAGATATCTCCAAGGCGTTCGATCGAGTTTGGCACCAGGGACTCCTCGCCAAGCTTCCGTCTTATGGCTTCCCCCTCAGCTGTGTTCTCTGCTTGCTAGTTTTCTCTCAAACAGGTCTCTCCATGTAGTGGTCGATGGAGTTTCATCTGACACTCTACTCATAAATGCTGGTGTTCCGCAAGGATCTATTCTCGCACCAACACTATTTCTACTTCACATCAACGACCTGTTGAAAGCAACTTCATGTCCAGTACACAGCTTTGCCGATGATAGTACCCTCCATACCGCTTTTTCTTCCAGGGCCCCTATATCAGCCCGTGAAACCAGAAATGAACGAGGAAGAAATGTTAGTAATATAAATATGGACTTAGCAACAATTCTCGAGTGGGGATCTAATAACTTGGTAGAATTCAATGCAAACAAAACACAAGCATGTCTTTTCTCTAGAAAAGCCGATCTCACTGTGCCTAACATAACTTTGTCAGGAGTAACCATACCACTGAAGTCATCCATATCGATGCTTGGTATTACTATCAGCAATAACCTTCCTGGGAAAATCACGTGAGGTCCATTGCCAAAAGTGCATCCCAAAACTTGGTTTTTGTTTCGTGCCAAGAGCTATTTCACCCCCACTCAGCTGCTTATGATCTATAAAGCACAGATCCGACCTGTCCTGGAATACTGTTCCCATATTTGGAGCGCGGCACCTAAACATATCCTGAGGCTATTGGATTCTGTCCAAAAAAGGGCAATTCGTCTCGTCGGTGATGCCTCGCTTACAAACTCGCTCACTTGTCTGGAACACCGTAGAAAAGTTGGCGATTTGTCTCTATTTTATAGATATTTTCATGGGCGATGCTCTTCTGAAATATCAACAATCGTTCCTGCTTTGGCAGTCTCTTCGAGATTAACCCGTCAAGCTCAGTCATCACACCCCTTCGTGGTCACTTTGGAGACCTGCAGAACATCACTTTCCAAAGACTCGTTCATCCAACGAACAGCGAGGCTTTGGAACTCATTGCCTAGGGAGGTGTTCCCCGAGGCATACAACCTCCAGAAATTTAAGAAGAACACCAACTCCTACCTTCTTTCCCTTGGTTCCCACGATGTTCTCAGAACATTACAGGATATCCCTTTTCGTGGGAACCAGAACATAAAAAAAAAAAAAAACTAGAAGTGGGTCAAATTTAACTTGTAAGATTTGATTACAAACCCACAGATAGACATCGGGAGAGGTGAAACTTAATAAAAGCTTGTAAAAATGAGTGCGTGTGACCTTTACGCGCGGTTGAAGTAACACTTCTTTGACTTGTGGCAAATAAAAATAAATAAGTCATGTTAGAATTTAATAGTATACAGGGTCACTCACGGTCGATGGTAGGTTAGACGTTTACGGAGAACGGGACATAGGATTATTTTGAAATTTTGGTTTCATGGGTGATAAGTTCTGATCTCTCGATCAAAAATATTTTTAACGCTGTGGCGTTGCCGCTTATATTGAAAAGTAGCAACAACTTTGATATTTTAAATAGGACACCCTGTATATTATTGCATTTTTTGCTTCGCTATTGCTTTTCGATTATTTCTGTATGATACTTCCCTATACCTAACTCCAGCGGTTTTCGAGAAATTAATTGATTTCCTTATTTTTTGTGCAAAACATAGCTTCAGTTAAATAATCATTCCCTTGGTATTTGGATTCGTAATGAAAAAAAATTAACAAAAAATCAAACCGACGAAAAAAGAAACTGAAAAGCAATGAATAAAATGAACCTTTTTAATCTTAATAACTAAGTTCCTAAACTAATCGGCGCTAAACAAACCATTTTTCACGATAAATTCAATTTCACTTGTCACTATTTCTATTTCAATGAAAAAGATCTATAACTATAAACTAAACCTTAAACTTACACTCACTGATAGAAGAACAAAATGTGAAATGACAAATGACCCTTTCTTTCAAAAACACGTGGAATATTATCATTTCTACGGCTCACGGCTTATATAACTAAGATGCCTTTTATAGTTATTCTAATCCCAATTGGAACGGCAATAAAAATAAGAGCACTACGAGGAGTGTTCATATGCACTGCCCGGCAATGGAAAATGTATATACTACCAGTGTTTTTACTTTCTAAGCATTCCTGGTACAATCATAAAAAAGTTCTGGCGCGTGTCTCTAGTTGCCCAGATTATTAGTAAAGGCGCTATCAAATATATTTGAGGAATAAAAGCTCGCTAGCTGGATTGGACATCTGTTATCTGAATCCGCATGATTTACGCGTTCACAATATTTCTTAATCAGTGCCGTGTGTTGGCGAGGTTAGGAATTATCCAATGAAAATAATTTTATCAATATGGCTTTCTGGACACCTTTCGAAACAAATAATAAAATTCAGTTGACATAACATGTGTCTACTTTTAGATGGGGTGATCAATTGCTATGATTTTAAGGATAAGTAACTGAAAAAATACCACTGGAAAATAATATACCGACGCCTATGTCAAGGCGGCAATTGGAAAGAGAAATCCTTCACGAAACTTTTTATGTCGGTCTAATTGGGATTAGAAATACTATACTAAGAGCACAGTCCCCAAAAACAATTTTTTTCCGTTTACGTTATCTGTTTTGCCGCACTTTTATTTAGCCGCCTGTGTTTTTTTGCATACATTCGCACTGCATAGAAGAATATTTCTGTTTCATAGATGTAGACTAGGAGGAATTGGCGCATGAGTACCGAAAACTATTCCACCTCAGTTTTTTTATACGATCCTCTTTAAATTGCCCTACTGATGATATAAATGCATGTTGCCATGGGGCAACCCCGTGCCATATTGTTTAAACCGAAATGGTTTGAACAATTGCAAGGAATTGTTATTTTCCAACCGGACATTTTTTAATATTCTTTATTGAAATACAAATAAAAAAGGTTCCATGACTTTTCACGATAAAGTTAATATTTTTGGAGATATGAATTTTTAATGGTTTGAAAAATTTCAAATTTGGTAACTTTTGACTTATGAAAAATATATAAAAAAAAAGAATAAAGTATAAAAAATATTTTGTTTTTATTCTTTTTACAATAGTTAATAATATCCTCAATTGAGATTTGAAAACATGTCATTGTTTATACCTGTTTTTTAATTGTTTATTACGCGCGCTCACAAGTATGCGTCCCTTACCTTTGAGTATCGCCGTCTCTCTCTGACTCATCCGCTGCATCGGCCTCTCTGTGTCTGAATCATTATTTATCATTTATCTTAAAAACTATTAACTTTATCAAAATTGTTAAAGAGAGCAATGTTATTGCTACTGCAACCCTGTGCAGAATATTTGCACAGGGCAACACCGACGTGGCCTTAATACAAGAACCATGGCTGGTCAAAGGCCTCGGAACATCCAAAGCTAAGCTTATTTATAATATAAACTGTGGAAACGCCAGATCCTGCATTATTGCCAGGAATGATTTGAACGTCTTGAATCTAATAGAATTCTGTTACAGGGACATAACAGCAATCAAGACGACCTACATCAAGGACGGAGTAGAGAGGAACATAGTACTAGCCTCCGTCTACATGCCTTATGACTCTACAAGCCCTCCACCATCAGAACAAGTGAGGGCTTTGGTTAAACACTGTGAGGACCACAAACTCCAGCTTATCATCGGAGCCGATGCAAACGCCCATAAAACAGTGTGGGGGAGCACCGACACGAACACAAGAGGTGAGTCATTGCTTGAATTTATTGTCTCCAGTAACCTGGAAGTACTTGGCAATGAGCCAACCTTCGTAACCCGTAACAGACGGGAAATCATTGACATCACTTTGGGCTCTTCTTTGGTGGTTCGGCACGTCAGCAAATGGGCAGTATCTGAGGAACCTTCAAACTCAGATCACCGACACATACATGTGGAGATTGGCTATGCCAATGAACCTGCAGTAATGTGTCGGGATCCCAGAAATACCAACTGGCCGGGGTACCGGGAGGAGCTCAAGGCAAATCTCACAAATTTCAAAAATGTCAAACCTATTCATACGATTCATGAAATAGAGCAAACCTCCTTAATGTTACAGGAGGCCATAATAACTTCATATCATAACAACTGCCCTTTAAAGCGTAGCATCACTAAAGGTAAAGTGAGCTGGTGGAACACCGAACTCACATATCTTAGAAACAAAACGCGAAATCTATTCAATCGAGCGGAAAAAACTGGTGACTGGGAAAACTCTCACAGAATACAACAAAAAAATCAGAGGGGAACAAAGAAAGTCATGGAGGAAGTTCTGTGAGGACATAGAACAAACCTCAGAAAGAGCAAGACTCCACCACATCCTTTCCAAAGACCCCATCAACCCATTGGGGACTCTCAAAAAACCCAACGGAAATCACACCAACACTGGGAAGGAAACTATAGAACTCTTGCTCCATACACACTTCCCAGGATCCACTGTCACCACAAACCAAAACCCCAGATATGAAATCCCTGCATACCTTCATTTGAGGGCAAAAAGGGAAGACTGGGAAGTGGCTAAATGAACGGTAACTCATTCAAAAGTAGTGTGGGCAATACACTCCTTCAAGTCTCCGGGCCCAGATGGAGTATTTCCCATACTGCTTCAGAGCGGAGTTGAATATCTAGCCCAGAACTGTGCAGACTGTACAGGCTGAGCCTGGCATTGGGATGGCTACCTCAAACCTGGAAAACTGTAAACGTGGTCTTTATTCCAAAAACTGGATGGGACTCATACGACCAGGCAAAGGCATACAGACCAATAAGCCTATCGTCATTTCTTCTGAAAGGCTTAGAAAAACTGATAGATAGAGACATAAGTGCTATCAAAGCACTCAACTCTATACAGATAAAGTCTAAACTGGTCTGGGACTGCCTCCAGGACCTCATCGAGCTGGCAAAACACAACAAGGTCACCTTGATGTGGGTGCCAGGTCACAGAGGCATTGAAGGCAACGTAAAAGCGGACCAGCTAGCTAGACAAGCATCTGAAACGCTATTCACAGGGCCAGAACCTGTACACGGGATTAGCAAAAACCGATGCAGGACCCTGATCGACGAGTGGATAAAAAGAAGATACCAACAATATTGGGATCAAACTGTCGGGCAAATAGGTCGGTTGACTGGACACTGCGGCCTAAGAAAACACCTAAACACCATGGGAGTACGCAGGGAAACCGTGGAGTGGAGGCTATGTGATGAAGAGGAGGAAACAGCCTCTCATATTATCTTCGACTGTGACGCCCTAAGTAGTAGGCGACACAGAACCTTTGGAAACAGGCATGAATCCGAAGAACCTTATCAACAGGCTACTAAACCTAATTAAAGGCACAAACCTATTTGAATGAGGAACCACTGACGACAGAATGATACAATAGACCCCAGCTGGTCGCAGTGTCAAGGGAAGCTAAGTGCCAACCCTGTCTCTGGCTCGTCAGCTTTCAACCAAACCAACCAATGTTATTAATAATTAAATTATCTACAATTTGTTTTCAATAAGTTGTTTCCTGAAATCAATTTTACAAAAGTTATTAAAGTTTGAAGCGGAATATGTAATTAAAACTAATTTTACTTACTTATTTGTTATTAGAACAGAAAGTACTCATATTGTATTGAATAACTTCTTCAAACGAAGGTTATAGTGTCGAAGTATAAAATAATGAAACAAGATTTAAAAACATGTATTTATTTATTATCAATATCATTTTTACATATTATATTTTTACAGTCTGCAGAATCACAACCACATAAAAGTATGTGTATCATTTTTTTTTTAAAGCAAGTAAAATTTGACAAACCGGGTAGTCAGAGCATCAGCTGCTTTGGGAACGAAAGAAATCGTGATTTTTTTTATTAATTTCCATCCATAGTCCGAACAACCACTTTTTTTCAACAGTGGCCAATAATAAATACTTAGTACGAAAACATCAGTGTCTACACTGTAAATAATTATTTCAGAATTCAACTGAATATTGTAAGCAGCGTGACAAAAAAATCGAGTATCAGCCTCAATGTGATTGTTTAGTAATTCCGGTACCTCTACAATTGTTTCACCTTGATAAAATTTACAAACATTATCAAAGACACCAGAAATAATTAATTCTTGATTATCTGTAAGTGAAACGTACTGTAAAACATTTTACACAGAAATATTACAACTTCAGCTTATTTTTCGGACTTATCAGAAATGTTGAAATATTTTTAGGAATATTAATATTGGGCCCTTGAATAACTATTTCACATATCTTTATATTTTTGGCTCTTAATGCAGCTTCTAAATACTTGATACATTGATTTTCATACCTATCAAATACAATATCAATACACGTAACTCTCGGCTTTTTAAATTATAATGTAATATATGCTATTTAAACATGCTACCAAACGTAGCATGTTTAAATAGCTGCAATCGATGTACTACTGTCATTCCATCAAACACATGTATTTTAGAATTTAAAGAAGAAAATGAAGTCATCGAAGTTACAGTACACAATCTCTTCCATTAAAACAGATTTAACAGATTTTTATAAAAACCATCATCATCAGTAAGAACTTTTGGATAACGCATACTTGTGAGCGCGCGTAATAAACATTTAAAAATCAGGTATAAATAATTAAAATTTTTCAAATCTCAATTAAAGTAATTGTTAACTATTGTATGAAGAATATATTTTTTTTTCATATTTTATTCTTTTTTTTATATACTTTTCATGGGTCAAAAGTACCCAAATTTAAGATTTTCCGAACTTTAAAAATTCATATCTCCAAAAATATTAACTTTATCGTGAAAAATCATGGGACCTTTTTTGTTTGTATTTCAATAAAAAATATTTAAAAAATTTGTCCGGTTGGAAAATAACAATTCCTTGAAATTGTTGAAACAATTTCGGTTTAAACAATAAGGTACGGGGTTGCCCCATGGCAACATGCATTTATATCATCAGTAGGGCAATTTGAAGAGGATCGTATAAAAAAATTGAGGTGGAATAGTTTTTGGTACTCATGCGCCGATTCCTCCTAGTCTAATGGTTGTATTGGATGATGAACGACTCCTATGAAATTTAAAAACGAGTAGATTTGGGATGTTTGAGAAAACATTCAACACAACGAACAATTTTGGTTTGTATAACGTATGTTTTCTTCTTGTTGAAAACCAATCAAAGGTTTAGTTGCATATCCAGACTCTGGTTGTTGAACCAATATCATGACTTAAACTTATTTTATAAGTTTTAGTACAGCTTAAAAAGGTTTTTTATTACTTATTTTATTTTTAGCGTTTTACTTAGTTCGCCTTAATTTGTTCATTTTTAGTGGAGCATCGTTATTACAAGGTCTCTTCCCTGTAAGTTTTGAGCTGAATGAAATCATGATCTCCGACCCCAAAAACGCATCAGTTTGAATAGAATCTGACCATTATCACAAAACTCGTCCGCCATCCTGCAGTCCTTAATTAATTCAACCTAAAATCCCCACATACCAATTTTGAATAAAAATATGACCATAATCAGAAAACTCATCCTCCATATGGGGCCACCATCTTGAATTTATAAATTTTTACAAAAAATTTGAAACCTCCAACCGCGAAAACCACTGCATACCAATTTTGAATCGAATCGGACCATAATCACATAATGGGGCCACCATCTTGAATTTATAAATTTTTACAAAAAATTTGAAACCTCCAACCGCGAAAACCTCTGCACACCAATTTTGAATCGAATCGGAGTATAATCACAAAACTCGTCCGCCATCTTGGAGCCGTCATCTTGAATTTATGAATTTTGACAAAAATCATTATCTCCGACCCCAAAAATCCCCACATACCAACTTTGAATCGAATCGGACCATAATCACAAAACTCGTCCGCCATCTTGGAGCCGTCATCTTGAATTTATGAGTTTTGAGAAAAAATTCATAATCTCCAACCCGAAAAACCCCCACATACCAATTTTGTATCAAATCGGACCATAATTACAAATTTTGTCCGCGATATTGATGCACTATTTTGTTTTTTTCTGTAACAAAAATTTTATAATGCTAGAGTCGGTCGAAATTCACTTGCAAGATTTGATCCTAACGAACGACCGAACGAACAAGTGAAACTAAATAAAAGCTTGGAATAAGACCTTCTTGGAATATAACGGTAGCATAAGCTTGTCTGAATATATAAAATTAAAACCTTTGTATTTAATTTGGGGTGGAGTTTTTTTATTATAATGAGAAGTAGTTATACCATTTTGAAATATACTAATTTCAGACCAATTCGGATTTTTCCCAAAATAAAATTCCATTTCATTTCGATCTAACATACAATATTGTCATTTTTCGTAGAAATTTTGGTGAAGGGATATGCCAAATGAAATAATCAGAAGTTGAAAGTAAACTCACCTTATTTTAGACCATTTGTTGTAGTCCTCTTCGAGAGACGTATTCTTGATGTCCAAATCATCCTTCCTTCCGTCAACGATCAGCTTCAATTCCTTTTTATTCGCATCACCCTCAGAACTGACCACCTGGACATCCTCATAACTTCCGTCTTTGCTTACTTTCGATCGTCGCTTGAAAGAAACTTTTTTCTTCATCACTGGTGGGGAGTCGATCTTCAAGCTCGATTTCAGTTCTTGCACTTGAGGCTCTGTAGTTTCGGCCTTGAAATCGGATAGTTCTTTGTTTTCTGGTTTATCGGGTATAATATCGATTTCGGGTTTGTCTTCAGAAGAGGTATCTTTCTTCGTCGTTTTCGGTTCGCTCAGACCATCTTCCTCGTCGACTTGAACATTTTCCTTATCCAATTGTCTGGTCTCAGTTGTCTCTTCTGGTAATTTGATATCCGTTTTTCCACAATCTTCCACCGCCGAGTCGCTAGTTATATTTTCAACTACAGGCAACTCCTTCATCACATCTTCCTCAACTTTCTTGGTCTCACTTGCCTTTTTCATGTCAATTGTTCCTTTCGCATCTATTGGCAAATCTTCAATTTGGACCTTTCCATTAGTTGAACCTTCAACAGATGCCTTATCGCTGTTACTCTCTTCACTGACTGGATCTAACTTCTGCGTTGTTTTGTCCACTGAAATTTCATCCACAGCCCCTTTCGCCAGTTCTTTGAGCTCGTTTATCCTACTGCCGAAAAATACTTTGTTTTCTGATGATGGCGTTTCGGCTACGTCGGAACTGTTGTAGTCCAATACCTCGTCATCCGAAGGAGCTGTTAAGAATATGAAATGAACACCTGTTTGGGCTGGACTATCTGGTGCGGTTGAATCTGTATCAGGAGTCTTGGTATCGTCTTCACTTTGGACATTCGTGGAATCATCTGCTTCGCCATTGGAAGATTTCAAAGGAATGTGGATATACACCGGTTCGACGGGTTTGACAATTTTCAGCTGTTTCGATTTCGGGGTCACTGTCTCTTTCTTTTCTTTCGGTTCGATTTGTTTTTTGGAACTCGCCCTGGATAAAGTTTTCTTCATCTTCTCCGAAGCGTCTCTCAGCTTCTTCATTATACCCAATTTCGACAAACTCTTTCTGCTGTAGCTACTTTCGAGAGAGAGTTTTCTTTTCCTTTCGGGTTCGGCTGACTTAGAACGGATCTTCCTGTTGTCTCTTTGAATTGTTTGGGTTTCAGTATCTCTAGACGAACTTGCTGCGAAGAGGTTTTCGAACATATCATCATACTTAGTTGTTTCGATTGATGCGGGTATATTTTTTTCCTCTTCTGATTCCATTGTCGCGTCTGATTGATTTTGATCATTCGGTTTTTCCTGGGAGTCACAGAGTCAGTTGTTCCGAGAGATGGTGGAATATTTTCTTGGGGTTTCTGTACTTCTTTTTCTGAGTGTTCGGCGTGTGTTATATTTTTCATGTCAACTTCCCTGTCGGTATTTGCTACTTCATCGATATCCACTGCTTTCTCACTGTCCCTTTCTTTTCCAGTGTTTGTTTTTGCTTCACTTTCTTTAATATCTGCTTCTGTCTTGCCCACATTTTCTTTACTCTCTGCTACTTCCTCGCCACTTCCTTTTCCTTCAGTATCTTCTACTCCATGGCAATATCTCCTTCATCATCCGATAATTTCATTTCCTGAAATTCTTCCTGGGCGTTCGCACCATTCTGAATATCGCCTTCCTCCTTCGTATCAGTTCCTTCTTCGGCTTCTTCTTCTATATCTTTGACATCTTGTAAGTGTTTGATGTTTTTAACGAGATCTCTGAAGCTAGCTGGTTTGATCTTCAGTTCCTTTTTGGAATTCTCAGTGTCATATTCCAAATGTGAAAATTCGTCAGTTTGTCCTTGTGGTGGTTTAAGGGGTATATAGATGTAAAGAGGTTTTATATTTTTCGAAGAAATATTACTTTTTACTGTTTCTTTCTTGGTCTCGGGAGGTGAGTTGCTTTTCTTCTTTGGAAGGGGTTTTTTCAGTTTGGATGTAGGAAACGACATCTTGGGGACTTTGATTTTGGCTTTGGCGTCTTTGATTTTTTTGAGAATCGCCGATTTTGTTTGACTTATTCTACTGTAACTACTTTCTGCTGATAGTTTTCGTTTTCTGTTCTGCGGTTCATCTTTGTTATCACTTTCCGTGTTTGTGTCCATTTCACAGTCGTTACTTTTTTTGTCCGCAGGTCCATGATCCTCTTTATCCAAGTATTGACTGATATCGTCCGAGCTTTCGGCAGAGTCGAGGAAGAACATTCCCGGACTTCGTTTCTCCTTATTGTTAGCATCACATTCTTCGATAACTACAGAACTACTGCTACATTTAATGGAATGATCATCAGGTTCGGTGATTATTTGCAAATCATCCGATTTTTCCGGAAGGTCTCCGATTTCAACGGGCGTGTGGTTCCCACTTTCCGTTACCTCGGAAATTTCTATATCCGATTTTCCCATTGTCGAGGAACTCTTACTTTTTCGCATGCCTTCCATGGTGTATGGCTCAGGATCCAGTTCTTCGTCGTAGGGTTCCTTGTAGAGGTACGTCCACGGGTACCCACCTTTGCTGCGGGATCTTTTTATATCCTCCCACTTGTACGTTTTGATTGGTACCCGCGGATCCCTTTTGGCTGGAAAAAAATATGTTCATTAGTATGCTTCAATGAGTGATGGATAGTATTACTAATTGAAAAACAAATTCATTGAAATATGTACCGGAAAACATACATAAGAAACATCTTCAAAAATACAGATAATACAGATAATAATAATACACTACTCAAAACGAAAAAGAAGCCACTTTTGTTATAATTTATTTGTGCCACCAAGTACAAAGATAAAACTTTGTGTCCACTTAGTACACATATTGCAATTCGAAAATTTGTGGCAAAACATTCTTATATGAAAAAAATGAAAAAATGTCAATTTCTTCATCAAAAGATAAATTCGTTTATCAAGTTGCTTGTTTACATTCGTGCTAAATGTGAAAGAATCAAAATGAATGTTGATGTGCTTGGTAGACCAAGTATGCGTAAGAGTGTATTTAACAGAGATTCATCACTCTAATTCAAAAGGGACACTCAAGACGGCAAGTAGCCCGAATGTTAAATGTCAGTCGCGCTACCATAAATAGGACATGGAGAAAGTATCAAATTCATAATGTTGTTAGAGGGCAACATTACCCGCGTCGTACAAGGACAACTTCCAAGAGGGAAGACTGTTTAATACGGCTTTGGGCCACCAGAGCACGCAACGCTCCAAAATCAGCTGGTTAAGAACACAGGAACACGAATAAGTACCCAAACGATACGTAACAGGCTTCACGAATATCAGTTTCATGCAAGAAGAACAGATATAGTAGGCCATTAACCCCTGCGCATCGTAGAGCAAGAATATTGTTTGCTGATGAACATGTGAATTGGAACTTGGAGCAGTAAAGCGACGTTCTATTCACTGACGAATCGAATCCGTTTTTCCGTTATCCCGTTATCGAGTTATCCCGTAATCCCGTTTTCACGTTTACCCGTTATCTCATTTTCCAGTTAACCTGTTTTCCGGTATGCAGTTTTCCCGTTTCCCATTATCCCGTTTTCCCATTACCCCGTTAGCCTGTTTTTCCGTTTTCCCCTTTTTCCTGTCGTCTCGTTTTCCTGTTCGTTATGCCGTGTTTCCGAATAAAATTAGCCGTCCTCAAGTTATGATCTTACCAAAACAGACATTCATTTTTATTATATATTTCTGAAAACTTTTCCAGGACATAGAAATTTCCAATAACTTTTCTAAAATCCTTTTTTTCCCTAAAAACCTCATTCGAGTATTACGAACAATCGAAAAAACAATTAGCCAAATGATCCAGCCGTTGTTTTTATAAAATAAGAAAAAATTCACCCTGACCGGGATTCGTTCCTGTGACCTTCTGCTTGGTAGGCGACAGTGTAACCGCTGAGCTATTTCCTGGTTTGGTAGTGAATGACTCGATAGTCTTTTTCTTCGCCAAATTTCTTATATAACTGGAGTTTTCCAATTCCTGGACAATTTTCTCAACTCTCTCTTACGAACATTAAAAAAAAATCCAAATCGGTCCAGCCGTTCTCACGTTTTGCGCTTACAAAGAATCGAGATCAATTTTTATTGTATACCAGGTGATTCTCCAAGGTGGCTCACCCCTAAAACTTTTTTATTATTAAAGATAGAAAAACGAAATTTGGGGGTTGTGTATTATCTATCGTTCAATTTACATTTTTTGACATATTTACTTGCTTTGCCGTACGTCCGGTTTGACCGGAAATTGCCCCAACTTTCGATTTTTAAATGGGACATCCTATATATTTTTACTTATTCCGATCAAGAATGACATTCTAAATCCAACAATACCTCTTTTGTCAATATTTGACAAATAAAGTCATTTTTATTCCAATTTTTATTTTTAGATCTAGAATGCCATGGATCGTGTAAATCGCTTCATTCTTGATCAAGTAACATGGGAAAAATACGACTTTGAGGCTTATGACTTCACAGTCATTTCAAGAATTATTTAAAAGTCGCAAATTAGTCCATTAATGTTCAGAATTTTCAAAATGACCTCCTCCTTGATCGCGGCAAAGTTCAACTTTTTCAATTGTTGCGCGCACCACATTGATTAGCTGTGCCGCAGTGATGTTCTGGAATGCCACCCTTACTTTATACTCCAGTTCTTCACGAGTAGCTGATGCTGTGTCATACACCTGCTGATTTTTCATTGTTTCCCAGAGAAAAAAATCTAGCAGAGTAAGATCTGGTGATCTAGAATATGAAAAAGAAATAATACATTATGAAAAATATGACAACTTTAGCATGTACTGAATAGGTCCATAAGTGCCAATCCACTTTTCTGGGAAGGTGTCATTCAGATGTTCTCTTACGACTTGAGAATTGTGAGGTGGCGCTCCATCTTGTTGAAAATAGATATCAACTTGGTTAGCCAGTGGCAAATCTTCAATGAAATCCTTAGTTTGATTTCTAAGGAACTGTAGATATCTTTCTGCAGTAAGTTGTCCGTCGAAAAGTTTTTCTCCGATAATACCCATCCAGCAATTGAAACCAAATCGATCTTGAAAATTGCCTTCTTGCATCAGATGTAAATTTGTTTGAGACCAGTACCTTTTATTATTCCGATTGAACAGACCCAAGTTGGTAAACGGGTTTCATCTGAATAAATAAAATGTATTCGTAAAAAACCAGTTGCACTAAGTTAATCTTCGGTTGTGATCGTTATCGTAAATGTGTTGGTGTAGTTTGTACTTGAATGATCGATAATTATATTTGTGAAGAATTCTCCAAACGGACGAATAACTTATATCACACTCAGAAACAATTTGGAGAATTGACGCCGTATAATTCACTTCAACATAGGCCAATACGTTTACTTCTTTTTCTTCACTGACGATGAAGTTATTGGCATTTTCTTCTGGTTCATTTCGCATTTTCCTTTCCAGTTTTGGAAAATAATGCCGAGTGGGATGGCGACGATTAGGGAATCTCTGAGCATAAGTTCGAGCTGCATCAGTTGCATTCTTTTTTGCTTCTCCCTAAAGTAGCAACATGTCAATGTTCTCGATTCTAGTATAATTTTCCATATCAAATTATAAACTACGCAACAAATACATTTTTAAAAGTGGCAGCATATTCATTAGACTATTTGTTTAGGTAGTCCTAGCAACAGCTTCAATTGTTTGTCATGGATAACAAGAATAACAGGACTTAGTGCATAAGTATACCGAATACGTATTATTTGTTATTAGGTATGATCGCTTCTTGCAATTTTTCAGAAAAATAGTGAAAATAAAGTTAAAGTGTGTGGTATCAAATTATTCGTAAGAAAATGATCTTTCAAAAAGCCGACGAGCCACCCCCATTCCATTTGAAAAAATCAAGTTAACTGGAAAAATTCATATTTGCGACTTTTAAATAATTCTTAAACGACTGTGAAGTATAGCCTCAAAGTCGTATTTTTTCCATGTTACTTGATCAAGAATGAAGTGATTTACTCGATATATGGCATTCTAAATCAAAAAATAAAAATTGGAAACAAATTACTGTTTTAAATATTAAAGTGAGGTGTTGTTGGATTCAAAATGTCATTCTCGATCGAAATAAGTAAAAATAAATAGATAGATAGATAGATAGATATATTTTTTATTGACTACGTGACACATATATAAAATACATTCGTAGTAAGTCGGGCGAGGTGGATACAATTAAAATTATAATTCAAATTCAAATTATCTGCCGTAATGACATGGAATGATTTGAATTTATACAACACTAGCAGACCCGGCCACGCGTTGCTGTGGCTAAGGTTTTTGTTATAAACTAAAACCCGACAGACGTTGTCCTGTCCAAATTGCTATGTTCCCTAAAATGTTCTTCCCAAAAACTCTCGTCCGCGTAGAATTTATTTTTTTTCTATGTTTTCCTTTACGTTGTTCCATCTAGATTATGCTTTTGACTCCTTCCGCTTCCTGTTGTCCCGTTATCTCGTTTTCCCGTTATCCCATTTTCCTGTTACCCCTTTTTTTCTTTACCCCGTTTTCCTGTTACCCCATTTTTTCTTTATCTCGTTATCCCGTTTTCCCCTTATCCCCTTATCCTGTCATCCCGTTTTTTCGTTATCCCGTTATTCCCGTTATCCCATTTTCCTGTTACCCCTTTTTTCTTTATCCCGTTATCCCGTTTTCTCGTTATCCCCTCAACCTATGATCCCATTATCCCGTTTTTTCGTTATCCCGTTATTCCCGTTATCCCGTTATCCAGTTCTTACTCAATCCAGTCAACAGATACCGCCATCTGTTAGAATCGTTTGGAGCTAACAGATAATTAATAAACAAATAATTTGCAATAAAATAATATTGCGGCTATAAATTGAGATTGAGCTATCCTATCTTTCAAGTTAGATCAAACTGCACACTTAATATATATAAATTACGCGTCACGTTGTTTGTCCGCGATGGACTCCTAAACTATTATTCTGGGGAAACGGTAGGAGAACACCAGTCATGGGGACCACCATGCTTTTTCACACAGATGCCATTTGTAAAAAAACATGGTGACCTCCATGATTGATTTTCTACTATATGAATTTAATTTAAACTTCAGTCTAAATAACACATACGTAGAACGCTCGGAACTGGAGCAAGATATAGATATACTGACCATTGTTGCCAGGAACTTAGGAATATTATCACCAGATCTGAATTTCAAAAATCACCAGAAATCACCAGCATTGGCACGCATGCGCTAAACAGTACCAAGGTTCAATCATCATGAAAGGATGTAGCCATCCTATGTGTTTTTTCATAGAACGCTATTTTCAGAAGGAGGCGCCACTTACGTCGTCATAAATAAACGGAAGAACGGGACTCATGTCATAAGAATTCTTCTTCTTTTGAAGAGCGTCAAGAAATGTCAAACTCAAGAAGGATTTCGACTAGTAAAATAGTCGAGTCGAATCTGAGTGGATGGTTATATTTACATAATGAGTAATTCAAAATTTTGACAAATTAGGTTTATTCGCGTTCACAAAACAAACGGTCCGAAACAATCAGGAGCATGCGCAGTTCCACAGAACTGTCCCGAAATAGTTCGTTCTGTGAAACTGCGCATGCTCCTGATGGTTTCGGACAGTTTTTTTTTGTGAACGCGAACAAACCTATCGCCTGATCACCGAAACATTCAAAAATCACCAGAATTGTCAATTCTCACAAAAATAATCACCAGGTAACCTTGGAAGTCCTGAAATCACCAGATCTGGTGATAAATCACCAGCTCTGGCAACACTGATACTGACTATCCCACTACACAGGAGCATACATATGGACAATGCTTAGTAGACGATAGTGGGGATGCTACGAAGCATCGCACAAAGAGGAGACCGAGAACCTGTATCGAGCTTGAAATCACAACGATTCTAAAGAAGTTTAACTTCAGTAAACAAATAATTTGCAATAAAATAATATTGCGGCTATAAATTGAGATGTGAGTTCAAGTTAGATCAAACTGCACACGGTGTGCAAATTTGATTGAAATCGGTTCAGTAGTTTAGGAGTCCATCGCGGACAAACAACGTGACGCGTAATTTATATATATTAAGATATAAGAGACTAATTTCAAACAGTAGACAGATTCATAGGACAGATTTACAATACTGAAAATAAATAAACATTTATGGAGTCATGTAACACCCATGAATAGCACTGTGACAAGCGGTTGAGTATCGAATATCTTTGATTCCATGAACTCGTTTATGGAATAGAAACAACTTTCGAGGAGAGCCTTTTTGATTGTATATTTAAATTTGATTATGTTCATATTCTTGACTTCAGTAGGCAATTTATTGTACAGTTTTATGTCTAGTGAATTACGTGCAGATGTTAGTCTATATCTCGGATTAACTATTTTACTGCAATTTCTAGTGTTATAAGAATGACTATCAGAATTAATAGCATGAGTTGTTGGGTTTTTATGAATGGATAGAATTGAAAATGTAAATAGAGGGTAGAGGCATTATTCTCAGATCCCGAAATATTGGGCGACACGAGTCTCTAAAACCTGCCCTGGCAACAATTCTTACAGCCTTTTTTTGTAGAACGAATACCTGATTAGAGTAACTTGAGTTGCCCCATAGTACAGTTCCATATGTGATATGTGAGTGAAAGAGAGAGAAATATTAGATTTTTAGTATATCTGGACTTGGAACTTTTGCGAGACGTCTGAGGAGAAATAATTGACTAGAGAGTTTTTTACAGAGTTTTTCAATATGGCAAGACCATTTCAATGTTTCGTCCAAAGTAATGCCGAAGAAATTTACAGTAGACCCTTCATTCAGTGATGAATTTGTCGAAAATGTGATAGATTGTGTTTTACAACGATTTTGTTTGAAATGATTGGGGACCAGCCATTGTTCAATTTTAGTGTTAGACACTTCCATTTGGTACTTCAACTCATCGTGATTTGGGTTAGCCCCATAAAAGGTTGCATCGTCTGCAAACAGTACACAGTTCAATGGATTCATATAATCAAAGATATCATTGATGTATATAATGAACAGAAGCGGACCTAACACCGAACCCTGTGGTACACCGTGTTGAGTGAATGGGCTTCTTTCAAAAAGACTGATTGTGATCTGTTAGAGAGGTAAGATTAGAAGAAATCATTTGCTACCCCCCTAATGCCATAATATTCGAGTTTGTCAAGGAGGGTACTGTGTGAAACACAGTCAAAGGTCTTGCTCAGGTCACACATGGTAACTGCCGTGTGCTTACCCTGTGATAAATTAATTTGGCAGTAGCTTGAACTGTGGAACGATTCTCCCTAAATCCAAATTGATTGTTATGAAGTAGATTGAATTTCTCAAAATATTTGGATAGTGACTTTTTGACTATTGTTTCCACAATTTTACCTATTATGGGGATAATGGAGATAGGGCGATGGTTTTCAGGAAGATTTACATTGCCTTTCTTGAAGATCGGGATCAGCTTACTCGCTTTCAAATTATTTGGGAATATACCCTGACTAAAGCAAAGGTTCATCAGACATGCGAGTGGTTTTGCAAAAATATCACCCACATGTTTCATCATCTGGGTGTTCAAATCATATATATCACAAGAATTACTCTTTTTGAGTTCATTTATAGCAGTGATGATGTCCTCTGGTGTTACGGGAACAAGAAAAAATGAGTCCTTTGGTCTGGGTTTGGACTTCAAGAAATCAGAGGCCTCTATGTTCGTGAAGGGGAGTTCATTTATTATATTTTCTGCTACTTTTGAGTAGTAATCACTGAATTCGTCCGCCGTCAAGTCACAGTGGGTGTTAATACTCTGACTACTGTTGCGTTCATAATTGATCAACCTCCAAGAATCTCTACTGATATTGGTAGATTTTTGGATATAATCATCACATGCCTTCCTTTATGCACATTTTAGAGAAGAATTGTAGTGCTTTCGGTGAGACTTAAAAATTTCTAGATGAGGCCTGATGATTTTCAATGCCGACAGTGTATCCCGCTTGTGTCTTAATTCTTCATTGAAAAATTTGAAAGGAGTGGGCGTATCTTGTTTCCTTTGTTTTAACGGAAAGCATTTGTTAAATAAGTATTCAGTGTGGTGATCATGAAATCTGATTAGGGCTCAATTTCTTTTGTTTGAGTATTACATCCCAATTAACTTCAGCCAGATGCTGTTTGAAGTTTCTCAAGCTAGAGGTGTTTAATACACGTCTACACAACCTTCGGTTTCTGAGCAGTAGTTCTTACAATCTCAATAATTTGACCAAAATGATCTGATGAACAGGTATCAAGGACTCTTGTTACGTAACTCTCCGATTTCAGGTTGGTAAGTATGTTATCAATGCAGGTTTTAGAGTTTACTCTTATGTCAACCCTCGTGAAATCTTCAATAGTGATATCAAGGCCATAAGATGTTACAAGATTGACGAGTTCTGTTAATGCGCTACTTATTCCTCTAAAGTTAATATTGAAATCACCGAGAATTATGATATGTGATATTTTACCAGTAAGGAATTCCAACACTTCACCAAGGCTATTCAGGAAATTATTCACATCGCCATGGAGCGAGGATCTGTAGAGTGCTACAATTAGAATTTTCATTTCAGGAATCTCAATTCCGCAGAATTCTGCATGAAATTCACTAGAAAATCTTTTTAAATCAAGTGGTCGAAACATCAGATCGTTTCGTATAAATATTGATACGCCGCCATGTTTATTACGGGCTCGACAAAAAGAACTGGCCAGAACATATTTACCAAGATTAACCGTTTGCAAAGAGTTTTCATCGAGCCAGTGCTCAGAGAAACATAATACGGAAAAGTCATGTTTTTCGAGAAATAGCAAAACGGATTCGACTTTATTAGAAATAGATTGTATATTTAAGTGTAAGATACTCACCGGGCCTTATTCCCTTTTTTTTCTTTTAATAAAATGTCAGTTTCAGTTCGACTAATAGGATTATCACAAAAACAAAAAATTGTCTCGTTTAAGGCTTCAGCCGAATTCTTATTTGAGGGTCACGATCTGGTGGTAACGCTTCTATTTCTTCGTTTCTATTCGTATTTTGTTGATGGTTGACATACATAATTTTCAAGTTTTGTTGTGGTATAATCATCAGTTTTGGAGAATTAGAATTCGCGATCTCTATTATTTTGGGTGCGAAAACGAAATCTCTTAACAATTACGCCCGTTGGCCAATGGCTAGGTGTGTATAACGTTTTCTCCAGTTCCAAGTCAGCTTCAATTCTGTAGGAAAGATTCCTTCCCAAAGAGTTTACTTTGCTAACATCGAATTAATGTCCTGGGGATCATTTTTCTAAATATTTCTTGATAGCCTCAGGTGTGGAGGATGGTTTGCAGCGGCCGAGCAACAAACGTCGCGGAGATGCACCAAAGTCATTGAATTCATTTGGTTCCTCGGGGTCGGTTTTGTTCTCCATCCCGGTACCAACTAAAACCTGTCTATCTTTGCTTTTCCTACTTCTCTTGGTCGTTGCAGAATACGAGTTTCTTTGTTCATCGCTTTTTTCGGTTTTATCGTTTTTATCCAGTAACATATTTACATTTTTTTGCAGAGCGTTTTCCACGACTGTATCGCCTGATAAGAATGAATCATTCTGATCATTCGTATATGTTTCAGGTTGCACTATACTATTGTGCGGGTGGTTTGCAAGCATTTTACCATATCAATGTTAATGTCTTTCAGTTGATGAATTTCTTGTTTCAGCTCATCTATTTTTTCAAGTAGATGATCATATTTACTTTAATAGCTTCGTTCAGAAAACCTTTAGTTCATCTATACAATAGTAAGCATTATTTGAGTTTTACTAGCCTCTGTTTTTGCTGTACTTCTCGTCATTTTTATTTGTTTATTTTAACCGTGGGCTGGAGCGAACACAGACACGTCTTTTCACACTCACGTACAGTACGGAAGTGAGTATATAGGATGTCCCATCTAAAAATAGAAAGTTGGGGTCATTTCCGGTCGAATCGGAAGTACGGCAAAGTAAGTAAATATGTATAAAAATGTAAATTGAACTATAATACACAACCCCCAAATTTCGTTTTTCTATCTTCAATAATAAAAAAGTTACCTTAGAGAATCACCCGGTATATTTCCCAGAGAGTTCGCATCATCCAACACAATATAAAAGTTATAAAAGATTACACGATAATCTTCACAGATTTTGTTTTCTTTTGATGGGATTTATCAATATTAATTGCAATCAGAAAGATGGAGTTTTATGATTTTCACAGTGTAATTATGTGAAGGTTTGTGATATTATACAGGGTGTTTTCTAATAACATCCTAATATTTAAGGGGTCTATTTTGAGTAAAAACTTCATTTGAACATATGTCCTAAAGATCTTAACTTAACTTTCGCCAATGGTTTCTTGAAAAAGTGTATGAAAATCCATTATTTGATACTGAAATTTTATTCACCGATGAAGCCAATTTTTCCAGAAACGCCATCCAAAACTTTCACAATAATCATTTTTGGGCTGAAGAAAACCCACATCCCGTCACCAGGAGCAGTTTTCCGTGTGGGCTGGAATATGCGGTGAATATTTAATTGGACCCTATTTTCTTCATGAGGTTAAATGGGCATAATTACTGACAGTTTCTCGAAAAAGAATTGCCAGCTTTGATGGAAGATGTTCCCATTTTAGTAGGAAATCGACTGTGGTTTATGCACGACGGGGCGCCAGAGCACTTCAGTGCGAATATTTAAACCAACAATAATCGCTGGATAGGTCGCGGAGGTCCACAGGCATGGCCACCTAGGTCCCCACACCCCAATAGTTTAGACTATTTCCTGTGGGGTCATCTTAAAACAATGGTTTACAGCACACCAATTCATACTGAAGAGTAGTTGAGAAATCACATCATAGTTTCTTGCGAAACTATTAGAAATAGTCCCGGCATTTTCCAAATTGTACGTGAGTCCATGAGAAAAAGAGCAGAGGCAGAGCAGGAGGTTCAAATTTTGAACATCTGATTTAATTTATTTCTTTGTGCGTTCAGGGTAATTTTGTGTTAGCATTCCAAAATGTATTTAGATCACTTTAATTTTATAATTTTACCGTAAAAATTATTCTCTCAAATAATTTTTTGTTTGAAGTAATATAAATTGTTTTTTCTCGTACATGAGACATTTCTTACTTTACTGCCCTAGGTGTGTAATGTACTATATAATTATTGATACCATGCACCCCACACTTTTTTTTAAATAAAATAATTTTTTTTCTTATTTCCTATTTTTTTAGTCTGGTTTTCTATTAAAGCGTGTTTTTTAGTTTTTTCAAATTATTATTTATTTCTTACTTTTTAGTGTGGTTTATTTATAAAAGCGTGTTTTTTAGCTTTTTTTAAATTATTATTTTTATTATTATTTTGCAAATAAAAAAATGGAATAATCCTATCAAATTAGGTAATTATAATCTCCGACCCCAAAAACCCCCACATACCAATTTTGAATAGAATCAGACCATAATCACAAAACTCGGCCGCCATTTTGAAGCCGCCATCCTGAATTTTTCAATTTTCACAAAAGAATCATAATAGTCGACCCCAAAAACCCACATACCAATTTTGAATAGAATCAGACCATAATCACAAAACTCGGCCGCCATTTTGAAGCCGCCATCTTGAATTTTTCAATTTTCACAAAAGAATCATAATATTCGACCCCAAAAACCCCCACATACCAATTTTGAATAGAATCAGACCATAATCACAAAACTCGGCCGCCATTTTGAAGCCGCCATCTTGAATTTTTCAATTTTACAAAAGAATCATAATTCGACCCCAAAAACCCCCACATACCAATTTTGAATAGAATCAGACCATAATCACAAAACTCGCCCCATTTTGAGCCGCCATCTGAATTTTTCAATTTTCACAAAAGAATCATAATATTCGACCCCAAAAACCCCAGATACTAATTTTGAAGCGAATCGGACCATAATCACAAAACTCGTACGCCATATTGGAGCCGCCATTTTGGTTTTTTTCTCACACGAAAATTTCTTAATGCATTGTCACCGGAATTATGTACACCTGCCAAATTTCAAATCATTCGGACGTCTGGAAGTGGGTTAAAACTTTAGCACCCTGTAGTTCAAAAGTTAAGAATAGCCTCCTTGAATATTACATTTTATCAAGAAACACCCTGTATATGCATAGAAACATGGATATCATATTGTTGCACCCAATACCAGAAATTCTCACAGCAAACACCTTTGAGGTCTAACGGTTTACAGTACATTTTTACAAATAAGGTAGGTCTCTATTATTAACTAGTGTTCCAAGATGCAGGTGGTACTTTATTGTAAAGGTGACATGATAATTTCTCATTTTTCTTGGCAATACCTTGTGTGTGAATATCCAACAATCTTAACCTAAAAACAATTTTCATTGATAGATGCAGACAGTATGCCAGCATTTTGATTTTGACATTCAATTCGTTTATTCGTTCGTTTCATTCATCTTTCAAGAATTTTTGCAAAGTGGAGGCGATCCGATAATAGAGACAAAACTTTACAGGGATTAATTATCAACAAACGGTATTCCACAGGAATCGTGATATACTACGAAGCCTCATTAAAAATAAAAATAAGCGGCCTCCAGACGCTGAAAAATGCGGTGACACATGGAGTGTGTTTTGAGTCGATTCAGGATTTCTTCATGAATTCGGAAAGAGGTTCTCATGGTGGGGATTGTGAAAAAAATATGAAGCAGGGGCAGTAACACTTAACGGTGGTGGTTTGTCAAAGTGTATCCACGAGGAGGCTCGAAAACATTTAGAATATTTTTGAAATTCTTTCTGAATCTCTCTTTCTTTCGTTTTTTGTTTTGCGTTACTCTGAACGCACTAGAAGTACGACTTTTGGTGTCGTGGATTGGCCTATATTGACATCTGTTGGTGACCTATCAATGTTGCACGAAATTTCGTGTCATTGAATTCCACTTCGTTAGGTTTAAGCTTCACCCCACAAATTACTTCTATAATTTTGTGCATATCACATGTTTATCCTTGCCGGTAGGTATTAGCACTCTGAGAGATTTGGTTCGAATTCAAAAAAGACCACAAGCCTTCCCGATGATTGGGAAACCATGAAACAGCTGTAGGCGTATCTCTCTTTCTTTCTTTTTATATATATATATATATATATATATATATATATATATATATAGTGTAACGAAGTTACTATTTTCCCGCTATATTTATCAGACAAAAGCTCCCTGTAAGGAATTAAACTCCGCTTGACGGTAATAATAGGTCTAGAAATGCCATTCGTGTTCGTGATAAATCCGTGGATTACATATATCCTAATAAAACAGACTAAACGCCTTCCGGAAACCACGCGAATAACGCCAGACGTAGCTAAAATAGCACGCACGAGTATATCCTGCGCCGGCTATCGACTCTCGAGAAAACATTTTCAACAAGCAAGCTGGGCTACATTCAAACGCCGACGAGAGAATTCAGTCATCCGATAGAAGCCCCAGACAGCAGTCCAGTCGAGCCAAAAGCACACGCTACCGAGCTGACGTCACGTCACGAGGATTCCCACTTAGGAGAATTCCACATGGAGTGAGCGGAACACATTCAGTTTTCCGTCAGAAGCCCTAGAGTACAGTTGAGTCGAGACAGAGACGTACGCACCGAGCTGACGTCACAGCACGAAGGATTTTACAAGCTGGGTAATTATTCTGTGAAAGTATAATTTGTATCGCAATCGACAGAGTCCACAAAACGGCGCGCGCATATAAGTCGGTCGAGAGGTATTCGGAAAAGAGGGGGAAGCCGGCTGTAGTTCCGTTTCGACATATTTCAAAGTTTTAGTAGCTTGCCGAGCCCAGCAGAAGCAGTCACGCGTCCGACTAGTATCCAGAGTGTGAGCCAAAGACCGAAGCAGTCCACGATCGTCCCGGACCTTGCCGAAGCAGTGAGATCGGAATTAGGGTAAATATGTCGTATCAGGTAAAAGACATCAGGAAATGTTTTGTGAGTACCACGATGTGCGATGTGCGCATGATCGAACCAAAGCCGTAAGGGCACATATGCATTTCAAAGCTGCGCTGGTAATTTCTGCATACGAGTCCGTACGATACCCCCCCCCCCCCACCGCAAGAGCTTTTGTTTGTTAAGTTTACCCCGCTTGCTTGAAAACACGCTTCCCGCTTCGTGTCGCTATTTAGTGCTTGCCATGTGTTTATTTGTTGTGATAACTTGAGGCCGCCGTCAGCCGCCTTTACTGTATTTTAATGTTATTAATATACCTGTTTATCCTGTTTTCAGTATTCTTTCATTGACTATTCTGAGTAGAATTTAAACATCTAGTGCGCAGTCGCCACCCAGGTTCGAAACCCAGTTAAAGGCAATTAAAACCTGCCTTGCTGGCCCTGTTACAGTGTCACGACTATATTGACCCCTGGAGTGTCTTTCTTCACTGAGACTGCCCGGAGCAAAAGTGGCCTTTACCACTATAAACCAAAAGGTGGCGCCCGAGGAAAACCGAGAATAGTGAAAAGCGCCAAAGTTTGATAATAGGGGGAGAAACCCCTTTACAATAGGTTATATTTACTGATAAATAGTCGTGAATAACTGAAAAATATCGGATCTATATATTGACTTTTAAATATATATAATGACATTAAAGACACTTGTCATCAACTACTCTGTTTTATTTACTGATAAATAGTCGTGAATAATTGAAAAATATCGGATCTATATATTGACTTTTAAATATACAGTGCTTTTCTTTAATGTCCCCCCCTTTTATTTTTTGAACGGGTCAACTCAAAAAATGGAAACTGGGGATAATGAAATTGATGCATGAATACTATATTTTGGAGTAAAATTGGCAGATGAAACTTTCAAGATGGCGACTATTCTTTGATCAGGGTCATCTTCAGTTAATTGGTGTACCATTTTGATTTTGTACACAGTAGAAGGACACACCTCACAAACATTCGCGACGGAGGAAGTAGACTGTTGAGAATTTGCTATCATCTCACCAATTATTTGAACTTGCTCCGGAATGGACGGATGACCTGGGGGCTTTTTGTTCTGTACACTACCGGTAGTTGTAAATTTGGTTACAAGTTCCCTTCAATATTTTCTACAGATAGGACGATTCGGGAAACGATCATTAAAAATTCTTTCGGTTTCGTGAAAGTTTCGCACCGTAAATAAAAATCGCTTCAATTTTTTCTTTCAATGGACGAGAATTGACCATTTTAGAGATAGTTCACGTGGTACCTATTTACTAGTAAAACCGAAAACTAAATGAGAATATTTTAACTGAACAATGATGTTCGTTGTCGTACTGACATTTCTTGTCATTTTTTGTTTAAACAAAAAATAACCTATTAAACCTTATCGGGTTGTTGGGATTGCCATATGGCGGAGAAAAACAAATATTTCTAGATGTATCGATATTAATGTGTTTGTATGCAGGTAATTATTAAATGTTCCGCCAATTTGTAGTAGGTGAAGATATTGATTTTATATTCTAGGGTTGTGAAGTATTCGTCAATTTAATTTTTTTTTCCCAGATGGCGCCCAGTCGCCATCTTGAACGTTTCATCTGTCAATTTTACTCCAAAATATAGTATACATGCATTTCATTATCTCAAGCTTCAATTTTTTGAGTTGACCCGTTAAAAAAATAAAGGGGGGGGCATTAAAGAAAAGCACTGTATATAATGACAATAAAGACACTTGTCATCAACTACAAAATCTCAACTGATATATATATATATATATATATATATATATATACTTGAGAGGGATTTCTTTGGTTATGGTTTTTCAGACAAATTATAAAAACTTATTTAAAATTTATTGTTTAAATTTTAATTTTTTTTAATAACGTTTCGCCTGGATATATATATATATATATATATATATATATATATATATGTAGGGTCATATAAATAATGACTCCTGATATGATAAAAACTGAGTTCTTAGTTCATTTCAACAATTTAGAAGAACAACTTCAACACTCTCAAGACAATCGACTTAGATTTCATAGAAAACGAAATTCCAAACCTCCTGCGTTTCCGGTTATTGAGTAGTTTTTCAACACCGTTTTTATCAGAACGTTTAGATATATTTGAATTCCGTTTGTAAAATTTTCTTTGATACCGGAAAAATATTTTATAAAAACTTTTTAACAAAAAATTAAACCGACGAAATACGGAACTGAAAAGTAATAAATATAATAAACCTTCTCAATCTCAATAACTAATGTAAGTAACTAATTTTGAGTCGGTGCCAAACAAACAAGTAAATGAACTAGGTAAGGCGTAAAATGATGGCATCGAGTTGGGCGGTGACATTCTGATATTTTTTTTGAAGTAATTTATTGATATTCGTTGATTGTTTGTTTGGCGCCGACTGAAAATTAGTTACTTACATTAGTTTAGGAGCTCAGTTATTGAGACTAAGATGGTTTATTTAATTTTTTACTTTTCAGTTCCGTATTTCGACGGTTTAATTTTTTGTTAAAAGTTTTTTTTTTATTTTTGTGGCTGAAATCTACTAATTACTAACTGCTTGTTTTTTGATTACTTCCAAAATACTTACTTACCCACCTTACTTCAACTATTACCAGTTAAGTAATATGATTATCTACTTTTACTATTTGTTGTAATATAAATTATTTTTGTTGTTCTGGTTAGTTTATTTCATTACTTTGTATATCATTCCATCCTCTCATATAATATAATGATGTGATAATGACACTAACGATCTGTCATTGTCAACTACATATGTGTGCCAATGTTCACAAGTGAAAAATCAGTTATCCCCTATTTTTCTACCCGTAAGGGTGGATAATTCCATTCGAAATCCAAATATGATCAACTATGAGGTATACCCTATCTAATGAAAGAAGAATCATTCAAATCGAAGATCCCAGTACAAAGTTATGCCTGTTAGAATCGGTTAACGGATCAGAATTCAGAGGGTGAGTGATCAATATCCTTCATTTTGCTACCCTTAGGGGTGGATTCCATCTTTCAAATTCAAATGGGACCAATTTCGAAGTACACCCTATCCACTGAAGGAAGAATTATCGGAATCGGACGCCTCAGTAAAAAGTTATGCGTGATCATACATAAAAAAAATAAAAAAAATATACTTGTCGACTAGAGAACCTCCTCCTTTTTGGTTTCGTCGGTTAAAAATGCGAAATGAGCCTGATAGTGATGGGAACGATTCGTTTGTTGTGAGTGAAGAAAAAGAAATAGATGTTCTGGCGTACGTTCAAGTAAATATTAATACGTCACTCAGGGAGATCGCAAGAGAATGTGACATTTCGAAGTCTTCTGCAGCTAACATTTTGAAGAAGCATAAATATCATTCATTCAAATATCAACTACACAAGCACCTGTACCAAAACGATAATGCAAGGATACTTGAGCATTGCAATTGGTTCTTTGGAAAATATTTGGAGGGTGACACATTTCCATATAAAATTATGTAAACTGGCGAAAGCCGTTTCACTAATTTGGGACTTTTCAACAGAAATAATAAGCGATATTGGTCCGATGCAAATTTACACTTGATGGAGGAAGGAAATTTCCAAGAACGGTTTGGTTTCAATTGTTTGGTTAGGATTTTAGGGGACAGACAGGGGCTAGATATCTGAGTTACCTCACGCAGGAAATTGAGCATTTCTTGGACGGAGTTCCATTAATAAATCGAGTTGGATTATTTTATCAACAAGATGGTGCTCCACCACACAACCTGAGGGCAGTTACGGAATATCTGCATAAAACATACAACTAAAACTGGATTGGAAATATGGGTCCAGTTAGGTGGCCGGCGAGGTAAAATAGGGTTGTTTTCAATTTATACCTTTATTTATTCCTTTTTATTATAAAACTTGTCAGGTCACCCGACCTTACGCCTCTAGATTTTTTTATGGGGATCTATTAAAAACGAGGTTTATGATGTGCCTCCTGCCACACGACATGAATTAGAGGACAAAATAAGGACAGATATTCATAGAATTACTCCAAGACAGTTGAGAAACGTTGTAAGAGCAACAATAAGAAAAGTTCGCCTTTGTCAGCAACAAGATGGAGGTCACTTTGAACATCTGGAACCCTAAAGATATGTAAATAGGTTAGTTTCAATATAATTATTTAATTTTCAACAGGTGCTTCATTTTAGAAAAGTTCTAACGTTATTGTATTTTCAGTTTTTTATCGAAAGTTTTCTTACAACCCAATAGAGTGTATATCAAATTAATCGTAATAAAATGCTCTTTTTTGCTAACCCGACGGGCCACCATGTTGCCATTTGAAAAAAAAAAGTAATAAAAATGTTAAAATCAAACGTCACATAGCTGAAACATTTTGATCGAAAACAGTAAAGTTATATTTTTACAAACATTTTAGGACTGAAATTAATTATTTGAACGTATCCAAAGCCCTCTAAAATAATTTTTTTTTTCGAAAAAAAAACAAAAAAAAAACTGTTACAAACAGTAACAAATGATAGAAGGTTGTATACTAAATGTCATATGAAGACAAAAAAACTGAAAATATACCAGGTGTCCCATTTATAAATCGAAAGTTTATGTCACTTTCGGTGAATCCCGAATTTGCATGAAGTTGAGTTAATAGTCAAAAAATGCAGTTCCATGCATCAAACAGATCCTCCAAATTTCATTCCATTAGCTGTGTATATTTGTAAAGTCAAATCTACATGTATATAGTCATAAGTGTGTATATATAAGGTGTATGTGCATAAAAATGATATAGGTATCTCTATGTGTGTATATGTATATCTTTGTTTACGTGTATGTATAAGTTTGTGAACTTGTATGTAAATTCTTCATATTCTTAACGTACAGGTCCCACCTTTGTTGAATATGAATAAGCACTAACCTGAAAACTATTATACTACATTGAACATAAGCACCCCTCGAAAACTAGGTTCCTATTCACTTATGTACCCCACGATGCCTTCCTACAAGTACTTACTTTTAGAAGGTTTATTCTACATTTATTTCCCATTATATCTATAATGTATTGATTGATTGACTTTTTTGGAAATAAATATTATTATTATTATCTCCGAAAACAAAAAAGTTATAGGGGCGAGCCACCTTCCGTGGACACCCGGAATAGTGAATATAAATGCGGTGACAGGCATGAGCCCTGTGGAACACCCGTATCGATTACACGAATTGATGAAATTTTTTCTCTTATTTTCAACCGAAAACTCCGTTCAGTCAGATACGAATAATTCTTACCATATATAAAGACATCCGTGCATCACATAACTTGCATTTAACTCTTGCGTCCAAACTTTTTCAAAGGCTTTTTCCATGTCAAGCAGAACCATAACCATATTCTGCTTTCGATGGAAAGCCTCCTTAACCCCGTGAACAATCCTTGTCACCTGGGACGTGGTATTATGCGCTTTTCTGAAACCGAATTGTTCATCGGGGATAAGATGAACAGTGGGTTCAAGATTAACGCTCATACCACTGAGCCACTAGCACACAGACAAACAAAAACGAACATACTATTATAGAAAGCAAGGTATACAGAGTTGAACTTGGAACTCCAACATGGCAGTTTATTGTGGTGTGTTGGGGTGAGAAAACTGTTACGGGAAACATTAAGTCAATGTGGGTTGAACAAAAAAAAATATCTGCAAGTCATTTTTTCCTCGCCACAAAGGCAAGGAAAGTTTGATATATTCATCATTCAAGTATGCATGAAGCCGGTGGCATCAGGAACTCCTAGTAAAATTAATATTATTGAATTATTTCAGTTCATTTCGAAGGTACGAAAGCACAATTATCTGCTTGTGTAGATTTTGAATTCGTTGGATTCGTTCAAGATAATAGAGTTCTCATAAAGTCTCCCACAACACATTAAACGCAATGAAGTGGGCGGCTGTGATGCAAGATTTTGGCGCAGTTATTTCTGACTAACAAAAAATGTATTTCGAGATTTTCTGGACACATTACGGAAAATGTGAAATGAAAGATACAATCGTTCCTTTTCACATAACGCACCGAATGTTTATAGCAAACGGAACCTGGAAATGCCATCAGTTCGAAAGTGCGATATTTTCAATCAGATAAATTTCTCACCTTCACAAGTTTTTATAGATTTTAATTGAAATGTCTTTCATCGGTATTGAAATCATTTCAAAACAGTTTTTTCACACAAGAATGATAAATATGATATTTTCGTCTGTTTGTCATATGAGATCGATGATCACTTGGAAGCTCCATCTGTCAATTCATTAAAAAATTAAAAAGAAACTTAACACAATTAAATTGGAATACTTTGTACGAAATGAATGACCCTGTACTTGCTAATTCATTTTTCTCAACAAAAATCTCTGAAATTATAAAATACAGTACTGTAACATCCAAAAAAAGCAAATTAAACAAAAAAAAAGAAGATTGGATTACAAAAGGAATTATGAATTCAATTATCAGTAGAGACCGCTTATTCAAAGAATATCAAAAGAACAAAAACAATTTGGAGCTGAAACAAAGATTTATTACTCATAGGAATAAACTCAATACATTAATAAAAATTACCAAACAAAATTATCATAGTGCTGAAATAGAAAAAAGTAAAAATAATCCCAAGCAGCTATGGAAAGTTATCAATTGTATGACAGGACACAAAAATAAAAATACTATTATAAATAGTGTGTTGAAAGAGGATAATACTCTCAGAGAAACAGATTTTGAAATGGCAGAAACATTTGCAATTTTTTTTACCAAAGTTGGACCAGATCTCGCAAAAAATATAAAAACCCCATTATCACCACCTCCATCCGTAAAAATTAATCCCAACTCCATGTTCTTGACACCTACCACGGAAGAAGAAATATTTGGCATAATAAATACTCTAAAAAATCATAAGGCGCCTGGAGTCGACTGCATTACATCCGAAACCCTAAAAGAAATAGCCAGGGAAATATCACCCCCAATGTCATTTATCATTAACCTGTGTTTTGAAAAAGGTATTTGTCCTCCCGAACATAAAATCTCTGTCATTAAACCACTCCACAAATCGGGTAATAAACAAATTATATCAAACAACAGGCCACTATCCTTGATTAATAGCTTTGCAAAAGTTTTCGAAAAAGCCATAAAATCACGCCTAGAGGCATTTATGATGAAATTCGGATTGTTGAACGAAAATCAATTTGGATTTCAAAAGAACCGATCAACGGAGGATGCAATTTTAGCATTGATGTCTAGAATGTATGAAGCCCTTGATAACATCAAACCTGCATTATGTATTTTTCTTGACCTTGCTAAGGCATTTGACACCGTAGACCATTCACAATTATTGGGGGCCTTGCAAAATATGGGTTGTAGAGGGCGGGTTCACGAACTTTGTGAAAGTTATATCTCGAACCGCCAACAAATTGTCAAAATCAATAACAATATCAGTAATGCTAAGGAAGTGGAATGTGGAGTACCACAAGGTACCGTTTTAGGTCCACTACTATTCATAATCTACATAAATAGCTTACTCAATATTAATACCAGCGGAAAAATCTAGTTTTGCATGCACTCGCCTTTATCCGGAAAAAAAAGCTGAAATGATTTAAAATTTATAGACTGGTTAATCACAAATTGTTAACCATCATTTTCAAAAAAAACATGGCACTTCCACTTTCAAGCTACGTGAATGGATTACCTGACTTCGATACACTAGATATTCCATGCGACAACCAAATTATTGAAATTAAACTGACAGATAAAATGAAATATTTAGGTGTCACAATAGATCGCCACTTGAGATGGAATATTCACATTGAACAAGTCAGTAATACGCTTCGGTTATGGTATATTGGGATGGGGAGGACTCGCTCCATCAAATCTGGAAAGGATCAATATACTGCAAAAAAAATTTCTGAAAATTATGTTGAAAAAGGACCGTAACTTTTCAAGTGATGCTCTCTATGAAGAAAGCAGAATACTTGACTCACGTCAGATTTATTTTTATAAAATAGCATTGTATTGTCAAAAAAACAAGAATAAATTCTTGCTTCTTTCCCATTTTCATGAGACTAGAAATAAAACAAAAACAAAATTGTTCTATCAACTTCAAAGAAAACTGTTGGTCAAAAATGTTACACCTTTCTTGCCCCTAGAGTATTCAATTACCTTCCCCAGCACTTGAAAAGTATAGTTAATTATAATTTATTCAAATCGAAGCTTAAGCAATTTATTTTAATAGAAGACAGAAGAAAAATACACCATATAATAGAGAATAAACTGAACGAATAGAGTAGCACTTGAAATTTCACATTTGACTTTCTGCTTATGTTTATTATTCGCGTCTTTATTGGTATTGAAAATGAATATAGAACTTGATGTTCATACTTACTCTAAGTGGAATCCGTACTCGTAACAATTTTTTTAGCGGACAGCCTCCAGGCTTTGTTAATTTTTGTACTGATTGGCATACACTTACTGTTAGTTGAGAAAACCATAATGTACTACAACAAACTTGTTGCCAATTTTTGAATGATGTTCCGCACAGTTCGCAAAAATCCAACGCAGACAGCTTTGCGAATTTGTGCAGAACATTCTTGATATGTTTTAAAATAATATTATGATAATTTTAAACACTTTTTTTTATTGTATACACTATCCGCAGACAGCCAATTAGGCTTTGCGGTTTCATTTTGTTTATTTGTCCGATTATTTATGTAATTATTTTTCTGTATTGTACAAATAAACATTATTATTATTATTATTTCGACATAATCGATAGGAATCAAAAGCCAAAAAAACAAATTTATTTTAATTGTTTTTTTTGTTGGGTACATTTCAGGTTGATGTGTAAGAATAGCCTGTAGCTGAACTTGATGAAGATTATTATTAATAGGATTATCATATCAATGTCACATGGAAATAGAGCACTGTCAGTAATTTGACAGTTGTGAAACAGCTGATGAGGGGTCAACAAAGCTTTTTTCCATTAGAGTACGTGTGTCTTTCTTGTGAATTTTCTCCGAAAAACAATATCCTAAAAAAATATTATTGACATTGTTGTGATCCTTAGTTCATAGTGAATATTGTGAAGTAAGTGCAAAAGTCTATAGAGGTGTTATATACATGGATTTTTCCAGTTTAAAAATACGTTGTCATCATTACAACAAACCAAAATAGATTGTTTTTTAGATTTCATAAGGTTCATCATGAAATTTTGTGCTGTTATGGTTTGTAGTAACCGATCCAATCATGTCCAGAGGCATAATTAGGAAATAACTAGCCGACCTGACAGACGTTGTCCTTTCCAAATTTCTATATTTCCTCAATTTGTTTTCCTGAAAACTCTCGTCCGCGTAGAATTCCTTTTTTTCTATGTTTGGATTTTTCAATGGAAAAAGGAATCTTTCAATAGATTGACAGATAATATGTTCACTAAATGTCTACAAAGTTTGTAAAAATCACAACAAATCACTAATAAACACAAAAAACAATGATATCCACACACACTCAAATGCTTTATTGCCTCCCGATCAGCTCATGACCGCTATGTTGTGACATCAGTTGACAGTGCTCAATTGGGAGATAATTCTATAAAAACTCTTAAAATGAAATAGATATAAATATAATTTAATTTTGGACCCACGGCAGGAAATATGAACATACTTTTGTTTCTGAAAAGTATCAAATAGTCAATATTCATACCAAGTCCAGAAGAAACAGTATAATAATTATTTCTCTTGGACTGTTTTTTCAATTTTCATATAATTTGAGTAATATTTAGTGATGGTACCCAAAATATTTCTTGATCCGGTCATAATTTACTTCAATTATGGGAATGGAAGTCGACAGTTTCCAAGTAAAAAAACATTGTTATTTTGGGTGAATCCCCCGATTAGGTATATAGGTATAAAATAAATCTCAATAACACATTTTGTTTTATTATTCATCATTGCGTAGTTTATTCGATTGAATAGAAATGGCAAAGCGCCAAGACATTAAATTCATATAGTCTAAGGTGATGTTTTTCGTTGATTTTATTTATCAACACCTGCTCGTTTGATGAAATTGTTTCATGAAATAATCCGTTAAACTTTTTATGAAACGATCGCAGAGTCGTATTTGGCCCGGCATAGGCGCAAGTTGAATATTTATAGTCCATCCAATATCAATTGCAGAAGCTGTTTCTATAGGGAGCAAATAAAAACTCACTTCGCTAACACGAGCGTATATGCGTAGAAACGGAACGAAAAATAATCTGTACTACTTGTATACAGTCTCCGTCGGCACAAAGAGCCCGCTGGTCAACGTGGACTTGAGTGACTGCTGTCTGTTCTACAACCGATTCGTCTGGGCCAATCAAGTCGGACATCAATGCTTGCAGGTGTGTCTATACGATGGGAGGTCATAAATCACGCGTTATATTTGTGTTTTAATAGCTCTGAAAGATTAAAAACCAGTAGCGTCTGTGGTCTTTGTGTGTGCCGATCGAAATACGTTTTAGGATATTCTAACCTAACCTACATCAAACAATGAAAGAAATTATTTTTCTTTCTTAATGTATTTGTATAAATAAAAGCTTGTCTTTATTTTTTTTTCATTTTTCATTATTTATGAAGTATTTTTGAAATCTTAAAATATCTAAATAAAATTAGTTATCTCCGCCACTGCTGCTCACAGGATTTCGCCGCAAGACTTTTTTGTGCTTCTGCAATTGATATTGGGAAAACTATACCACCCATTAAAGAAACCCATAAACAAATGGAATTGTCCTGACCATTTAATGTCACGATTCCAGAGTTATTGCGTTGATTTGTTGGAACTTTTCCTTGTGTCCAGTTCTTCTAGAGCTCTCTGAAACAGCGTTCTTGTCTTCGCACTAAATTTCAATAAAGGACCTATTTTTCGTTAAGGATTCTTACAAATCCTCTACGACTTTGAAAATGTAATTTTTATCAGATCAATAAGTATTCTGGTATATCATTCATACAATTTTGGAGGGAGGATTGTAAACAAGTGGACACAACTTCCTCTGATTTGGTTAGCTGCCAATTTAGCCAATATGCTCTCAATATCTAACGAAAAAAGAAGGACAGAAATGTAAAGAATTTTTATGTCATCCAAAATTATCTCTATAGAAAAAAAACTACAGTAATATATATTAATGCATCGGAGATTTACGGCTCGAGATGAAGAAATACTATTGAATATTTTTCTGTCTATCGTATAGTTTTCGATTTTTTTGTGTGCAATCGAGCAGATGTGTACTATCGAATTGCCTGGCAAAATTTCAAGTAACATTCTAAATGTAATAGAATCACAAACTTGAAATTTCGAAAATCCAACCAACCGTAGCTTACGAATCAATCAAGATATCGCACATATTCACAGTCATATCATGTTTAATGCGAGGTATCATGTCCAGAAATACCAGCTGATCTCCTCTTTACCTATTTCCATGGTGAATTTTATGCGTGGATGGATTTAATTAAGGATTTCGAACACCAAAGACAATAAAACTAAGATGATGCAGCTACATGACGATCCAGCCTATAACCAGATAACTAGAGATCCAACTACATATCTGGATATTTATTCAGCCAAGTACCCACCCACGAAGTTCTACAAATAATAACTAATAAAAAACCTTTTTAAAGACAAGCTTTTATTGAAGCCGTGTACTAAAACGTATGAAATAAGTTTAAGTTATCGCTGACAATGATTTAATTATTTTTTGTTTTTATTTGGTTTCAAAAAGCTTGTTGCGCGAATTGTAATGAAATTATTACTTTTACACTTTCTTACTTACCAACCAATCACTGCCACTCAAATTGGTACCTACTTTTATGAACACTTCGCGCGACAAGCTTTTTGAAACCAAATAATTCAAATAATTAATTAAATCATTGTCAGCGATAACTTAAACTAATTTTATACGTTTTAGTACACGGCTTAGATGAAAGCTTGTCTTTAAAAATCTTTCTTAATAGTTTTTTTTATTTTTTGCTTTTTAGTTAGTTCGCCTTAATCTGTTCATTTCTAATAGTGCATTGTTATTAATTACAAGGTATCTCCCCAGTAAGTTTTGAGCTGAAAGAAATCATGATCTCCGACCCCAAAAACTCCCACACACCAATTTCGAATAGAATCTGACCATAATCAGAAAACTCGTCCTCCATCTTGGGGCCACCATCTTAAATTTATAAATTTTGACAAAGAATTCGAAATCTCCGACTGCAAAAATCGCCGTATACCAATTTTAAATCTAATCGGATCATAATCACAAAACTCGTCCACCATCTTAGGGCCGCCTTCTTCAATTTATGAATTCAGACAAAAAAATTCCTAACCTCCGATCCCGAAAACCCATACATACCAAGTTTGAATCGAATCTGACCATAATCACAAAACTCGTTCGCCATCTTGAAACCGCCATTCCGAATTTATGAATTTTGACAAAAAAAATATAATTTCCTATCCCGAAAACCCCCACATACCAATTTGAATCAAATCGGACCATAATTACAAATCTCGTCCGCCATCTTGGAGCCGCCATTGTGTTTTCTCCTCTAATAAAAATTTAATAATACACTGTCACCGGAGTTATGAGTACCTGACAAATTTCAAATTAATCGAACTACTAGAAGTCGGTCAAAATTCACTTGCAAGATTTGACCCTAACGAACGAACGAACTAACAAGTGAAACTAAATAAAAGCTTGTAAAAGGGAACATATCATCAGTTTGGCAGATCACTGCATCAATAACACCGATTTCATTGATGACCAACAATACAGGGAAATAATCATCATTATTGCCAGTCATCACAGATATATTCATGGAAGAAGTGGAAATTGAAGCACTTGCAAAATCAATCTTGCAACCAAAACTCTGGATGAGATATATTGATTATATTCTCGTGATTTGCCAACATGGACATTAAATTTTACTATGTTTCGATCATCCTAATGAAATCCATCCACGAATAGTACCGACCATGGAATTAGAAGAAGAGAATCAACTGACATCCCTAGATGTTTTGATAAAGACGCACACCAATCGGTTCTTGAATGCAAACTCAAATCACCATCCATTCAGCAGCAAAAACACTTATGTCATGATCGAGAAGATTGGAGAATGGCAACCACCTACAAGAAGAGTTGAACACCATCGAAATAACACTGATGAATGGATAACAAGAAAACTAGAAATTCAGCAACGCAAATCAGACGGAAAGGGGGCCACAATTAGAATAAGCAGTTTTCGATGGTTTAATATTCAAACAACTTTTGAAACGGATCGAACAATAAAATCCACTTTCCGAAATCCTAAGGACTATATATCACTGGGGTGCCAAGGAGTCTCCGACATACTTTGTAGGGACTTCTAGAAAACGTGTATTGGCGAAACAAATATTAGAATCAAAATTCGCAAAGAAGACGCAAACTATCTTTAAGAACAACTTCACTGTTCCAAGAAGTACTAATGACAGAGTCCACCTTCAATTTCGGAGATACACGATCATTAATGAGTGACAAGAACTAAATGAAGGGGATCATAGCCAGAAACTATCAAGTGAAACAAAGGGATATAATACAGGGAACTTTTTGCAAAAGAGGCATAATAACGGATGTAATTCGTTTACATTTTTCATTTCGGGGTATCATATGAAAGTTGAGTTCGTGTGATCCGTAACAACTTTTCCACTAAAAAAAATATATTTTTAGCGTGAAATTTATGAATTTATAAAGTTCTGATTGCTGAAGAGCAAATATTTTTCGGAAAACTGAAGAATCTACGATAAAAATGAAGTTATTTTTTGGGAATGTCTAACAGGAGACAACTACTTCCTCGGCTAAGCTACGCTGGACATTGAATTTCATCTGATAGATATTGTGAAAGAACCCTAACCTAAAAAAAGTGCATTTTCACTCGGATTGTTATTTGATTTTCTATTCCAGTCCTAATCAAGAACTCATTTAGATTATCTGATTCTATGAACACCCTGTTCATATTTTCAAACAAATAAAGTTCTGTGGATGTCCATTGGGGTTTGCTCATACATACACAAATATTTCCTAGTTGTCAATCCTCCACAAATGAGGAAAATACAAAAAGTCGAATATTTTAGTTTTTGATTGAAAAAATCTGAGGAAGAGTAGATATTTTCGCGTATATTTCAGCTTCAGGTTTTCGAAGATACAATCTCGGATAAAAAATTAAAGAAAACAATACGAGGGTTCTCTGCTGGATGGCTGTTTTCTTAAAGATCAAAAGAAAGGAAATAAATATTTAGATTGAAAAAATAAAAGATTTAGTTACAGAGAATCCTGACATTCATTTCTAAAAATTCATTTTCTATCTCTGATTGTTGAAAAAAAGACAAATTTACGTGATTTTCATTCCATGTAAGAAATGAAGAATAGTTATATGTAGAAAAGGGAAACATTCTCAATTGAATATTGACGATGGAAGATAGTGACTAAAGTTTATCTTTCAGTCGCAGATGATTCCACATCTGATTCTATGAACATCCTGTTTATATTTCCAACAAATCAAGTTATATGTAGTTATAACACCCCTAAAATCAAGCACTATTCATTAATATTAGGTTTTTTGGTTTCGATTCGTCCATTACACCAAAATACAGGGTGTTACCAAATAAGTGCGAAAGTTTTTTGAAGGCGATTCCTTGTCGAAAATTAAAGGGAGTCTTTCATGTCTACAAAACCTCTTGGGCCTTTCCTTAAAAAGTTATACGCTTCCAAAAATGAGAAAAAAAAATTATTTGTTTCTTGAAATTGTGAAGAGTTGAAGAAATGGCATTTCGTGGGCATGTTCTACCAATTAAAAAGCTACTTATGAATATTTTTTTAATTTCGTTGTGATCTTTTAAAGGGGTGAAACATGCAACCCCTATTCCATTTTTTACCAGAACTTTTTAACGAAACAAAATTTCTCAATTTGAAAATATGTGTTGAAAAGAACGATTCATTGCAAAACTTTTTTAACTCGTGTGTTGTGTCCGTAAAAGCAATAGTTTCCTAAAAAAATACAACATTGTGCATGAACGGATCTTCTAAAAATGGAATCGAAAAATGTAGTAGGTGGCTGTCACGTTTTGTTTGCCCAACTTGTGACTTCAATCGTAGTATTTTAAAATGGAAAAAATTTTGTAGGTGGCTATCAAGTCGCTTTGATTTCTATGTGGTAGTTGAAAGTTCAATTGTGTATTTTGAATCATCAATATGGATAATTACACTAACGCTGAAATGGCCGATATGCATTTTATGTATGGTCGTGCCAATGGAAAATTCTTTGGAAGCTAGACGGCTCTATGCAGAGATGTATCCTCAGCGCGTGATACCTCATCACACAATTTTTGCACATGTTCACCAACTTTTCAAAATCGAACAACTGATTGTGGTCGTCCACGAGTTATAAGAACGGTGGTACTGGAAGAAGAGGTTTTCAATATGATTGAAGATCGTCCGGAGTTAAGTACAAGACAAATTGCACACTTAATTTTAGCAATAAACTAATCTGGAAAATTTTAAAGAATCTCCAATTGTATCCTTACCACATTCAACGAGTCCAGGCACTTTTGCCGCGAGATTTTCCCCATCGAGTGGACTTTTGTCAATGGAGTCTTCAAATGATTACCCAAAATGCTAATTTTTCATAAAACGTAATATTCACTGAAGAATCCAACTTTCCAAGGCAAGGGATTACAAATTTCCATAACAATCATCTATGGGCCGAATATAACCCACATGCAATTCAAGAAGGTCGGTATCAATATGAATTTTCACTATAACGTGTGGGTCGGAACTATTGGCGAAAATATTATGGACCGTATTTTCTACCGTTAAGGCTGACTGGTGCAACCTATACAAATTTTCTCCAGGAGCAGCTTTCCATTTTACTTGGAAATGTTCTACTAGCTATTCGACCACGAATGTGGTTTATGCACCTGTCCATTTCAGCATAACTGCTCGTCAGTACTTAGCCGACGTGTATCCATATCGTTGGATAGGCAGAGCAGGACCTCAACCTTAGCCTCCCAGATCTCCTGACATAAACCCCTTGGACTTTTGCATCTGGGGTCACCTGAAGTCCTTGGTTCATACGTCCCCCATTGAATGTGTGAATGATTTAAGGAATCGCATCATTGCAGCCTGCGAGACAATCCAAAACACATCAGGAATATTTCAACGTTTGCGCCAGTCTATGAGACAAAGCCTTCCTGTCCAATGGTTGGAGGTGGTCATTTCGAGCAGTTCTTATAACTCCGTTCCGTTTGGTCTTGTTGCCTTTTTTCTTTGTTGTAATATTCATAATTGTGTTGTGTTTGTATTTTTAATTTGATATTCTATTAAAATAAAACATGGTACTGGTACATTAAAAGTTAAATCAAGCGGAATAATTTTAAAATACTACGATTGAAGTCACAAGTTGTGCAAAAAAAACGTGACAGCCACCTACTAGATTTTTTCGATTCCATTTACAGAAGATCCGTTCATGCACAATGTTGTATTTTATTTTTTTATTAGGAAACTATTGCTTTTACGGACACAACACAGGTGTTAAAAAAATTTTGCAATGTATTGTTCTTTCCAACACATATTTTCAAATTGAGAAATTTCGTTTCGTTAAATGGTAAAAAATGGAATAGGGTTTGCATGTTTCACCCCTTTAAAAGATCACAACAAAATAAAAAAATATTCATAGGTAGCCTCTTTATTGGTAGAACATGCCCACAAAATGTCATTCTTTCAACTCTTTAGCGATTGAAAAAAAAAAAAATTTTTTTTCATTTTTGTAAGCCTGTAACTTTTCAAGGAAAGGCTTATGAGCTTTTATTTACAAGAAAGACTCCCTTTAATTTTCGACAAGGAATCACCCCCGAAAAACTTTCGCACTTATTTGTTAACACCTGTATATCCAAGGGAACAGTTCTGCAAAACATGGACAAAAAACAATTGCAAATTTTCAGAGAAGCTAAACGACGAATTGGTTCAAAATAGGATATCCATTATTCACTGCCGAAATCATGATATTACTTCCACATTTCGTTCGGTTTTTTTTATCGATCGGTTATTATTTTTTGTTGAAATATTAATTTTTAGTGATTCAATGATTGCGCATTCGTCAAAATGTAAACTATTAGCACCTTCACCACATTTTACACAAAATTATACTTTTTCCAGAAAGTTAATGTATGGGCAGACATTGTAGATTTACTGCATTTCCCAAATGAATAAATGTTTGTCAGTATTTTGACTTTGCCCATCAGAAAAATCATCTACAAATTATCAAATGATACTTTTCTATTCCAAAAGTTAACAACGTTTCGGTGACTATATCTGTCTGTTCTCGAAACTTGTTGAATTCTCGTTCTCAAATGGTTTAAATTGTTAATGTGGATTGTTTGATTTGTACTTGACGGATGTGAATTGAAATCTGCCAAATGATTTCGGGTGACAAACTTGCTACATAGGGTGTTTGGTATCATCTTTCCATCAGGCGAGTGAGAAAATGCTCTATACTCACGTGTTTTACATCTGATTTTTTCCATTTTCGCAGAAATTAAAAGAAATTATTTTACAATTGTTGCATAAATAACCATTGTGTCATTGACTCGTCGAAACAAAATTGCAACCAGCCTACTAAGAATAAAAATCTGCGCTACCGTTGCTTGTGCCAGCCTACTGGATACGAATAATTCGACACCGTTGCTGCGCTATGAGCAATGTGTATGATGGTTGTTTATCGGTAACCTAGGTAACATTCAAAAACATGTCAAGAAACGTTGTTCCTCTACAAAAAACCACATTCATTCGATACTTTCAATCACTTGTGAAAAATAGTATATTAAAGTATAAGTGGATAAAAAGGGCTTTAAAACACGCGCGATTTTTCGAAATAGAGCAAGTGTTTTTAAGACCAGTTATCCACGAATACTTTACGCCATTTTTTTTTATTGGTGCACTTTGAAATCATATATACTGGTATTATTACTACAAAAAATTTAAATAAGCACTAATAATGCAAAATGGTTGAATTCGTGATGTGACATCAGTATACCTTTCGTTGTCATGGAAATGAGAAAAACAGATATTCATTTGCAATTTGTTATCAAAGATCAATATTTGTTGTCACCAGAGCTCAAAAATGAATTACTTTAATATCGATTTTTTGAATAGTGAGGCAGAATCGCGAAAATCCAGTGATATTTAAATATAAAAAAGAATATGAAAAGTTCATCAAATGGATGGAGGAGCAAGGGTTATCACATATAAATGAACGAGTTGTTAGTAATATTTTATTTGACGTTACAAGGTACTCCTGTCAGATCAATAATCAAAAATTTGTCATTTAGACTTCACGTTTCTCGATTTGTTGATGTTGCCATGGTAACTTTAAAAAACGCACGTTTTTTAAAGTTCGATTTAAACACGCTGAGGCGTGCTTTAAATGGGTAAAATAATAATAATAATAAAAAATAAAAACTTTTTAACAAAAAATTAAACCGCCGAAAAAATCAACTGAAAACCAAAAAATAAAATAAATCTAGACTAAATGATAATTGAGCTCCTACACTAATGTGAGTAACTGATTCTGAGTCGGCGCCAAACAAACAATTATCGAAGATCATTATATTACTTTGAAAGAAGTAATCAAAACGCAGCCGTGCATCTCTCTGCCATCATTTCACGCTTTACCTAATTCAATTGCTAGTTTGTTTGGCGCCGACTCAAAATCAGTTACTCACATTAGTTTAGGAGCTCAATTATCATTTAGACTAAGAAGATTTATTTTATTTTTGCTTTTCAGTTGATTTTTTCGTCGGTTTAATTTTTTGTTAAAAAGTTTTTATTTTTAAATTTTTTGTTGCTAAAATCTACTAATTACTACCTACTCAATTTTTGATTACTTCCAAAATACTTACTTACCTAGCTTACTTCAACTATTAACTATTAAACATGATTTTCTATTTTAACTATTTATTGTTATATAATATAAATTAATTTTGAAAGTTCTGGTTCGTTGATTTTATCACTTTGTATATAATTCCATCCTTTCATAGAATATAATCATTTTGACGGATGTAGGAGGGCCTGTCAATGTCAACTACATATGTGTGCCAATGTTCACAAGTGAAAAATCAATCATCCCCTATTTTTCTACCCGTAAGGGTGGATAATTCCATTCGAAATCCAAATATGATCAATTATGAGGTATACCCTACCTGATAAAAGAAGAATCATCTAAATCGAAGATCCCAGTACAAAGTTATGCCTGATAGAATCGGATAACGGACCAGAATTCAGAGGGTGAGTGATCAATATCCTTCATTTTGCTACCCTTAGGGGTGGATTTCATCTATTAAATTCAAATGAGACCAACTTCGAAGTACACCCTATCCCATTATCCGAATCGAACCTCTCCGTAAAAAGTTATGCGTGATCATACATAAAAAAAATATAAAAAAAAATATACGCGTCGACTAGATAACCTCCTCCTTTTTGGTTTCGTCGGTTAAAAAATATTTTTAATCACTACAACAACAACTTCTTTCGTTGAAATATGTCACATTTCAGTCACGAAAAAGGAAAAATAATATTATTGTTGCTTTCGGTTCATACATCTCCATGATAGTGAAAAACACCAATAATGCACACTTTGAATCGATATCGTTCAATGACTACCCAATCGTTCAAATGATTCATACTTTTCATTTTACTCCATCCAAGTGACATACTAGAAATTATATCTAACCTTAATAATGCGAACTCAACAAAAATAAAGACCTCAATTTGCAAGCCGTTGCCATTTTTAATGAACTCTTCAGTTGGAACCTAAGAATACCCTGACAAACTGAAAATTGGATCAATTAATACCGATTTAAAAAAAAGGTGATCCAACGTTAATTGAGAACTATTGACCAGTAACAGTACCTACAGTGATATCTATACTAATATCATAAACAGGTAAAATTAGTTTGTTTGTTCATTTACATAAGAATAAGTTTTTAGTTCAGAATCTCAATATTTGTACATTAAGTTAGAAAAAAAAATGATTATTTGTTTGTATGTTCGAGCATCACGCAAAACTACTACCCAAATATTGATTAAACATTGTTTGGAAGCTTATGATAAGACATAAAAACTGGTATAGATTTTATCTCCCTATGATGAAGGCAACCGGAAAAACCACATTTTTTTTCACAACCCAGTGCAACCAATATGAGGTGAGCTCCCATTTCCAGTATATCTCATCAATACGCAACGACCGATAATGAGAAATTATCTGTGTTTTGGTTTAAAATTATTTAGGTTTCTCATATTGTCCACGATGTTATTGAATAATTTGGCTCTCATGTAAGACGGGTAATTTTCATACAAGCAAGTTGAATATTTTTTGGGGCCTTATAAATTCTCCGTGACTAGTAGGATATGTATGAAAATCACAGTTTCGAAGATTATTGTTACGGAAATCATGAAAATAAGCGGAGTCCGCCCCTAACCATTGACCTAGATCCTCAACCGGGCCGTCGGGAATTTCCGAGTCATCATCGAGAAGAAGCCAGATGACTCTGGAAATAACATTCTAGAAATGATTTGTTTGAAGGTTATAGACGATGTGGTAACTTAATTACTCTCCTTTCGGAAGTCCATCGTCTTGATGGATTTGAAAGGTTTTCACGACGTTTCGAAAGCTTGTATCTGCAATTGTCTTCAGGTGAATACTGACAAGCTTAGGTGCTACTTACTTATTTATATTCTGTCGGTGTAATGGTGCGTGTAATTCCGTCATGTGCAGTGGTGCGTGTGATTTCGTGCGGTGTGGTGGTGCGTGAAGTTTCGCGCCTCTGCAGTCCGTCAGAAAGAGCAATTAGTGGTTTCCATACGTTCTTGATCTCAAGCCTTGGTTCACTAAGGGGTTATTGGCTCGATGTAGTACATCGCAGCCAATAACGCCTTTAGTCAACCAACGTTGATATCAAGAACATATGGAAACCACTAATTGCTCATTTTGACGGACTGCAAAGGCGGGAAACTTCACACACCACCACACCACGCGAAATCACACGTACCACTGCACATGGTGGAATTACACGCACCATTGCACGTCGTGAAAACCTTTCAAATCCATTAAGACGATGGACGTCCGAAACGAGAGTAATCTAGAAATTATGTTTTGAATATATAAGCGGATCATACGCAGCAGAGTTCAGTTTATTCATTGATGTCAATTATGTGTTCAGTAAGATAGTTCACTGTAAAGCGCGTATTTTTTCTTTCAACCTGCTTTTTATTCCTCATAGTTGATTTTAAGTGATGAATCGGTTGAAGGGACCATTATTAATAATGTTACGAAACTGGGTTCTTTCAACCTGCTTTTTATTCCTTCAATCCACTCAATATGTGGATAATAAGGCACAGTTTCAAAACGCCTTTATCTGCAATTGTCTTCTTACTTGAAAGCACACTAAATAATGCTGAATGGTGCGTAATTTCCGTCATTGCAGATGCTGTTTTCCTAAAGTGGTGGATAATCTTGGCTTGAGTCTCAGAAAAAATTTTCTATGACTGATAGGTCCACTAACGGCTTTGGTTTCATGAGATACAGGATGTTGGAATTTAACAAAAAAATCAGTTCTTCCCCAATATCTCTGAAACCGCTTTGGCTTTTTTTTCAATTTTTTCCATGATAAAGGATTTTTTTAATTTTCATCAGTGGCGTCCCTGTTAACATGCCCTGCCATATTTTTGATCAAAATAATGATACGCCACAGTCTTTTATCAAAATAAATATTATTTTTGTAATTGTTCTCTATGTTCTCATAAAAATGGTCTCCTGCCTTTTCTTCGTCCGGTTTTTGAGTTAGAAAATAAAATGCATTCATTTGCTTGTCCCTATGCGAAATCAGCCTTGAAGAGTAGTAGGATTATCTTGTGGGCTAGAAACATCTAGTATGCTAAGACACATTTCGTTGTTTTCAACATAAACAATTTTGACACTTCTTTAGCTAGATACGTGAATTATTTACGTTATAAAACTTGTTTATTAAAAAAAACATGGTAAATTTTACAAATACCGAATTAACAGACATGCATTACTTGTATGGGCTTGCTGACGGGAACGCATATGAAGCCAGGCGACTGTATCAGGAGCGCTTCTCAAATAGAATGGTTCCTGAAGCTCGAGCGATTTCAAGCACCCACAGAAGGTTATGTGAAACAGGGAGTTTTGAGCCAAATCATCACTTGAAAGGAGCACATCGGACTGCAAGAACTCCAGAAATTGAGGTAGCTGTTTTAAATTCAGTTGACGAAAATCCTGAAAAAAGTACGAGGCATGTTGCCAATGATTTGAATATCGCCCATATTCTAGTATGGAGGATTCGTCATGATTATTTATTATATCCCTATCACATTCAACGTGTTCAGGCTCTACTTCCTCGAGACTTTCCATTACGAGTGAATTTCTGCCAATGGTTTCTTCAAAAATCCTTTATTTGACAGGGAAATTGTATTCACGGACGAAGCTAGTTTTACTAAAAACAGGATTAGAAATTTTCATAATAATCATTTTTGGGCCGAGGAAAATCCGCATGCAATCGTGGAATCTCATCACCAGGAGCAGTTCTCATTAAATGTCTGGGCTGGAATTATTGGAGTTTACCTAATTGGATCTTTTTTTATCACGCAGATTAAATGGACATAATTATCGCCGATTTCTTGAAGATAATTTGCCAATTCTGTTGAAATATGTTCCTATTTTAATGCGAAATCGCATGTGGCTTATGCACGATGGAGCACCTGCTCATTTTAGTGCTCTGGCATGCGAATATTTAAACCAAAACTTCCATAATTGCTGGATAGGTCGTGGGGGAACAGAGTCATGGCCAGCTAGATCCCCAGACTTGAACAGTCTTGATTATTTTCTTTGGGGATATCTTGAGACTTTGGTGTACAGTCAACCAATTCTAACTGAGGAAGGATTGCGAAACCGCGTGATAGTTTCCTGTGAAGCAACAAGGAATATTCCAGGAATTTTCCAAAGAGTACGCGAGTCAATGACAAGGAGGGCTGAAGCGTGCATACTTGCAGGAGGCGGACATTTTAAACAGTTTATTTGATTTGGGTATTTTTTGTTCATAATCGTTTTTTTTTTAAATAAAAAATGTATTTTTATGCGTACTTATTACAAAAACTAACTTGTTACCTTTAAATTATAAAACTCTTGCCTAGATCCTTTGGTTACCACAATTGTGAAATTAAGACAAAGAGAAAAAATCGAATAGGGACAAGCAAATGAATGTATTTTATTTTCTAAATCGAAAACCGTCCGCCGGACGAAAAAAAGACAGGAGACCATTTTTATAAGAAGATAGAAGACAATTACAAAAAAAATATTTATTTGGAAAAAATACAGTGGTGTATCATTTTGATCAAAAATATGACAGTACATGTTAACAGGGACGCCACTGATGAAAATTAAGAAATCCTTTATCATGAAAAAAATATATTTTATGCGTACTTTGCATGTACCAAAATTGAAAAAAAAGCCAAAGCGGTTTCAGAGATATTGGGGAAGAACTGATTTTTTCGTTAAATTTCAACACCCTGAATCTCAGAAATAAAGCGATTGCGGACCTATGTTCATATGAATAATTTTTCTTAAAATCATCCAAGGAATATCGCCCTTTAGGATCAGCATTCAATTATGAAACACCCTGTATATTCAAAAACATTTCTAGAATATATGAGAATGTTATTTCCAGAGCCATCTGGCTTCTTCTCGATGATTACGTCATCGGAAACTCCCTACAGCCCGGTTGAAGATCTAGGTCAATGGACAGGGACGGACTCCGCTTATTTTCCTGATTTCCGCAACAATAATCTTCGAAACTGTGATTTTCATACGTATCCAAAAATATCAAACTTGCTCGCATGAAAATTGCCCATCATACAAAATTATTCAATAATATTCCGGATAATATAGGAAATCTAAATAATTTCAAACTAAAACACAAATAATTTTTCATTAACGGTTGTTTGCGTATTGGTGAGTATTTTAACCAATAATTTAACTTACAATCTCCCTTTTTTTATGTTTGTATATCTACTGTTGTGAAATAGTTATATTGTTTAGTAGTTTGATTTTGATTTATATTGGTCATATGACGGATCCCATTTATGATCATGGAGTATTCAATAAATATATCTATCTATAATAATCGCGATTGCGATATTGTGCCTTATCTTTTGATGAATTTAAAACACTTTTGAGGGATAACTACAAACGCTGCACAAATTAGCGAGACATATTTTTTTATTAATATTTAACTTTCTTGATTTTATCATATGGATATTTTTGCCCGATTTCAGCAGCCCATATGAGCTCAGATCCGAAACAGTCTCTATTATTTTCTTCTATTTATTATAATTCCAATGATGAATTGAAGTCAGGTGTGAATTGTCATGACCATGAATAAAAATACGAATATTCTGAATGTCAGCGCAGCAATCGGACGTACATGTGCAATAAGTATTCAGCCCACGACACAACATTTGATTAATGACGTTACAAATATTCTGACATTTCCCAACCGAAGTGATAAACTTCTCCGATAGCTTTCATTTTATTATAGAGAATATAGACCAATCAAACTTGCTAAAAGAATTATAGCTGACCCTTGATTTGAGTCCTCTGTGAAATGATTCTGGTCAGCAGATATTTCTCACAAATATGGCAAATTGAATCCAAACGAATAGGATTGACGAATATGTGGACGATATTGTGAATTTAGTTTTCAACCTATTTCTCTATAGAAAGCAAATGTTGAGAGAGGATGAAAGCACAATCGCCACCAAACGTCCCCATTCAAATAGCAGCACCTCACCATAATCTATCCTATCCAGATTAGAAAAAAATTAAGACAAGAAGGATTCTTTTTCAAAGATGCTTTCCCTCAGTCAAGATGGCAGTGGCAGAAAAGGGTTTTAGCGGAGAAGAAAATGAGCTCGGAAGGACTATCCAGCCCTCAATCTCCGGGGCCAAAGACGAAATCCCCTCTGAGGGACTACAACGTCCGGAAGCGATTGCCTGCACCACCTTCATCCTTGATGATAGAGGACAAAAGCCGGAAGCGGAAAAAGTTCTGCTAAGGCTCAAAATCGCAAATAATTTTTCGAACACCGACCTTTGGCAATGCCCCATCGGAAAAGGTCAAACCTAGACATTCTCGGTGGATAACGAATCCCTCGAGAACTAAAAAAAATTGATATGTCTGCTTCCTGCTTCCTAGGGATTGAATTCAGGGTGAAGGGAAAACACAGCCCAACGCGTTACAAAAACACGGAAGGGGGTGACGATGCAAATATCATTCTGGAATCCCAAGAGGAAACAGAATCCCCCAAGAAGTGAGCTCCCTCAAGAGGCAAGGAGCACATGAGAAAGGTACGTCCATGGATACGGAAAAAGCCTCGGGAAAAACAGATGAACCTCTCAGTTCACGAAACTGAGCTCGAGAATCAGGGTTGTGCAAGTTAACCTCCATTGCTAAGGCGGCCAGCGGACCTGGCTCTCTTGCAAGAGTCCTTGCAGGGTTTTTGCAAGAGAACTTGATTACACGGAGGTAGGGTTGCAGGACTGCAAATCAATCAAGGAGGTGTTTAAAAACCTCGTGATTGTATTGCTTTCGGTAACAGGGTAAGTTGAATGCTAATTCTGAAGCTTTGCACCTCTGAAGTTGTTAAAGCTATTCTAACCACGTTAACAGAGGGAGGAGCAAGGAAAACCTCCAAGTAATTCTAGGATGTGATGCAAAGGCACAGCATATTCTTTAGGAAAGCACTATATCACTATATGGGATGACTTACCACTATAATTCATACTAATAAAAAGGTTACTAATATTTAATGTAGGTAATATACCAACATTTGTATGTGATAGAGCTCGTCCAATATTGAAACGACCGTTTGGTAGGTAGAGAGGGGGAAAACACGAGTGGACACGATTTTATGTGGCAGCTTATGCTACGGCGAATCTTTACCAGTGTCTTGGTATGCAGCGTTTGGAAGGTTAGGTTTGTTTGATTAATAAATAGGTAGTCCAGTTATTTATTCAACTTTGCAATAGTTTACTTGTTCTTCTTCTTTTGGTGCCGTGCCTGTCTTCAAGCGTGGGCGATCTCCATGACAATTTGGTTGAATTGGTCTCTATCTGTCGCTACTCGGAATAGTTGTTCTACTCCCAGTCCGGTCCAGTTTCTGATATTCCGTAGCCACGATAGCTTTTTGCGACCTATCCATCTTCTGCCCTTTCCTTGAATAATCAGGCGAGGGATGTGATATTATATGTCCGAAATAACTGACCTTTCTTGTTTTTATGGTGTTCAGGAGTTCTCGATCCTTATTCAGCTGTCTGAGTACCTCTTCATTACTGGTATGTGCAGTCCAAGGGATCTTGAGGATTCTCCGATAGCACCACATCTCAAACGCTTCTATTTTATTCATGATGTCAGCTTCAAGCGTCCATGTCTCACATCCGTACAAAAGAATGCTCCATACGTAACAGCGGAGTGTTCTTAACCGTGTCTGAACTGTGAGGTTTCTATCAGTGAGAGTTGGTTTCCATTTGTTGAATGCCTTACGTGCCATTTCAATCCTTGCTCTTACCTCTTCGTCGTACGTTATGTCATTGTTCAGCCAGCTACCCAGATATTTGAAATGTGATACCAGTTCAATGTTGTGTCCGTTGATCGTAATCGGAATTGGTTCTATGTTTATTCTACCTACAGTCATCCATTTCGTTTTCCTGATGTTTACATTAATACCCCATTTTCGACCAGCCTCATGCACTCTATCCAGCAGCAGTTGCAAGTCCTCCATGTTTTCTGCAATGATGGCAGTGTCATCTGCGTACCTTATGTTGTTCATAATTTCACCACCTATCTTTACGCCCTCTGTCCTGCCATGTAAAGCCTCTCGAAATATGTTCTCTGAATAAAGGTTGAACAACAGGGGTGATAGAACACATCCCTGTCTTACCCCACTTTCTATTGGTATTTCATCTGTAACGCTGTCCACTGCTGTTTGACTATGATACAGGTTTAACAAAAGGCGCATATCATGATAGTCTCGTTATATGATTTTAGACATTGGAGAAGTTTTGTGTGTTTGACTCGGTCAAACGCTTTTTCGAAGTCAATAAAACATATATAAATATTTTTTCGAAACTCACAACTTTTCTGTAGTAGTGTCCTCATGCAGAAAAATGCTTCGCGTGTGCCTAGTCCGCTACGAAATCCAAATTGTTCTTTGCCAATGTTGTGTTCACATTTGGCGTATTGAGAAGTATCTTTAAAGGTATTTTCAAAGTGTGACTCATTAGGCTAATTAATCGGAAGTCGTTGCACCTATTAGCTCTGTTGTTTTTGAGTAAGGCGATGAAGATCGATTTCTGCCAGTCGCTGGCTGGAAGTTTCCCAGTTTGGTAGTTTGGTTGAAGAATGCCGTCAGAACAGATATGCTTTCGTCTTCAAATAGTTTTACCAGCTCTATAGGAATTTCATCGGGTCCTGGAGTTTTCCTTGCTTTTGATTGGTGTATTGCTTTTTGAAATTCGGATTTGAGAATGCTGGGACCGTGCTCTGCCATATAATCAGTCAGTAGATTTTCTATCGTTTCGCGGGTCTCGTCCTCGAACAGTTGTTGTATATACTGTTGCCATTCATTACACTGATCTTCCTTTGTTAACAGCGCCTTTCCACCATCGTTATGCAACACTGTTGAGTTTTTTCTTTTATATATGCCAGAATGTTCTCTTAGCTTTTTATGTAAGTTAAAGTCATCATGTGTGGTCTGAAGATGTTCGATTTCTTTGCAGGATTCCCGAAGCCACATTTCCTTTGCTTCTTTAATTTTTTTGCGAATTATAAGATGTATTGTTACCTTGCTAAAATGCCCTTTGGCAGATTTGCCGAAAAATATTTTTTCCATTCAGAAGTTATAGGAGTGTAAGTTCTCTACGTCTCGTGTAACGCCTATACCAAATAATTTGGTACGCCTATGGGATTTCTATTAATAGCCACCGTTCGGGCATCTTCGAGAAGAATTAGTTGTTAGCTAGGGGAAGGCGAGTGGTCGTTTCAATATTGGACGAGCTCTAACATTGTTAACTGGCATGTGCCAAAGAAAGCCTCATGTTACGTTACGACCACAGACAGGTCTATTCGACCTAGTTCCCCCTCTTCGAAATTTAATCACTGGCAAAGATATTTAGTGACACTTGGTGGATCTTCAGAAGGGGATAAAGAATAAAGAAATATTTGAGAGTTCGGTAAAACAAGTAAGCAAAGCAATATTTGTGGCCTACGAGCAAAACTGTTCTGAAAAAAATAGACAACTGAAAAACAAAACAGTCTGGTGGAATACACACTCAGAAACCCTCAGAAGGAAAGTGTGTAGGCTATTTAACAAAACAAAATCAAACCAAGACTGGACAGAATATAAAGTTACACTCACGCAGTACAACAAAGAAGTAAGAAAGGCAAAAACGCAATCGTGGAAGAAATTTTGTGAAGAGGTAACAGATACCACATGCTCCAGAATCCGCAAGATACTATACAAGGAAGGTACTGCAAAATAAGTAGGTTTCCTAAAGAAGGAGGAAGACACCTACAGAACAGCGTTTAAGGAAAGTCTACCAATGCTCATAGAGACACAGTTTTTGGCCACAGAAAGATTGAGTCCAAATAGAATCAGGTGGGCTAAAAATGAATTTCAACCATATAAATCATCTGGAGAAGATGAAACATACGTCAATATTCATATCAGCCGGAAAAGTCAACAGACTTGACACTAGATGACCTGAACAGGCTACTTACGAAATCGCTAGAGGATGAAGAGGTAGCTATAGCATGATTCGTCGTCATTGGGGACCATTCAATAAAGCATCCACAAAATCAATTACTAACGCACTGGAAAGAAAGGGGGTTCCATCCCTCCTGTGGCAGTGGATAAATACAAACTTGGAAAAGAGGGTGATTATATCATCCATAGGCGAAACAACAGTCACAGCTAGAGCAGGTAGGGGATGTCCACAAAGAGGGGTGCCGTCTCCTCTCCTATAGGCCACCCTAATGGATGACTTCCTTGGCTTGGGAAATTCCGAAGAACAGTTCTGAACAAGTGACACAAACTGCTCTGAACAAGTGGCGCCAAGAGAAAAAACTAATTGTGAACCCCTCATTAAACTACTATAGTACCATACACAGGAAAGAGGGAAGTAAAAGGACTAGTGTCACCAGTTCTGAGCGGGGTTGAAATTCCATTAGCACGAGAGGCAAAATTTTCAGGAGTTATTTTTGACCATAAGTTATCATGGAACCAAAGCCTGCAAAAATAATCCAAAAATTCACAGTTGCTTTCAATATGCGTGGAAGAATGTGCAGAAAAACTGGGGACTGCCACCTGAAATGAACATATGACTATACAGGGCTTTTCACGATGAGCCTTAATTAGACGTATCTGGCAAACCAGACAACGGATCAACCTGAAAATTTCAGAGTATGCATAAATTAATATGATCTACACGCCTAAAATTTTAGACGATGCGACGTTGCCGCTTCTACTATAAAGTAGCGGCTACTTTGATTTTTCAAATGGAACACCCTATATATAATATAATATTATGATTTCTTATCACTTTGTCAACATCTTCATGTACTATTCCCCTATACATATCTGTTACCGTTTGGAAAATATAAATTAATTTCGATTTTTTATTTACCAAATATGTACTTTTATAAACGCTGATAAGACGATCAAATTCGAAATGGAGTGGAGTGATACCATGAGGATCTTCACTTCGAGTCATATTTTTATTTGCCTCATAAAATGCAGATACTTTGTTCACCTGAAAAAATTAGTAGAAGTCAATTTTTTCAAATGGAACACCCTGTATATTTCCATATTTTTGCGCTCTACATCCAATTTTAGATTGACTTTGTTCAGATAATCCTATTTCGATTTCGAACCGTTTACGAGATAAACTGTTTCAAACAGAAAATGGCGTGAGATAAGTGCCATGTGAAGTGGAATGAATAGAAAAATCGAATTAAAACGGTTTTCTTCACATAAAGGATTCAATATAAAATTGAACCAGAGAAAGGTAGATCTCAGGTGAGAAACAACTACTTTCCTGGCAAATACCACGCAGAACGTTGAATGATATTCACCTGAAAATCCATGCATACTTCCATATAATATCAATGGACATTGAATGCAAATGTTTCTTTCTGATAAGCTCGATTATGTTTAATTTATGTCGTGTTCACCTAACAATCCGCATACCGGTTTCAGGCTTCTTGGCCCTTATCAGTACGGAGTAGTCAACCAGCCAAAGGTCCAAAGAACTCTGGCTGAAGTGAGACACAACGTAAACAAACCATCATCGATCTTGTAACACCTATAGGTACGCCGGAAAAGATAAACTTTAACTGGCGGTACCTAGTGACAGAAAGAAACACTCCGAAAATCTCCCACCTCGATAGGTTTCTAAATAAAAGATTCCTTCTCAGTAGGAGTGGCAAGCCCGTCTAGCATATAGTGAGAGATAAGTGCCATGTGAAGTGGAATGAATAGAAAAATCGAATTTAAACGGTTTTCTTCACATAAAGGATTCAATATAAAATTGAACCAGAGAAAGGTAGATCTCAGGTGAAAAACAACTACTTTCCTGGCAAATACCACGCAGAACGTTGAATGATATTCACCTGAAAATCCATGCATACTTCCATATAATATCAATGGACATTGAATGCAAATGTTTCTTTCTGATAAGCTCGATTATGTTTAATTTATGTCGTGTTCACCTAACAATCCGCATACGGGTTTCAGGCTTCTTGGCCCTCATCAGTACGGAGTAGTCAACCAGCCAAAGGTCCAAAGAACTCTGGCTGAAGTGAGACACAACGTAAACAAACCATCATCGATCTTGTAACACCTATAGGTACGCCGGAAAAGATAAACTTTAACTGGCGGTACCTAGTGACAGAAAGAAACACTCCGAAAATCTCCCACCTCGATAGGTTTCTAAATAAAAGATTCCTTCTCACTAGGAGTGGCAAGCCCGTCTAGCATATAGTGAGAGATAAGTGCCATGTGAAGTGGAATGAATAGAAAAATCGAATTTAAACGGTTTTTCATAAGGATTCAATATAAAATTGAACCAGAGAAGGTAGATCTCAGGTGAAAAACAACTACTTTCCTGGCAAATACCACGCAGAACGTTGAATGATATTCACCTGAAAATCCATGCATACTTCCATATAATATCAATGGACATTGAATGCAAATGTTTCTTTCTGATAAGCTCGATTATGTTTAATTTATGTCGTGTTCACCTAACAATCCGCATACGGGTTTCAGGTTCTTGGCCCTCATCAGTATGGATAACAGTAAAGGTCCAAGACTCTGGTGAAGTGAGAATCACGAAAAAAATCATCGATCTTACCTTAGGTGCGGAAGAACTTAACTGGCGGTACTAGTAGAAGAAACTCGATTCCCTCGATAGGTTTCTAAATAAAAGATTCCTTCTCAGTAGGAGTGGCAAGCCCGTCTAGCATATAGTGAGAGATAAGTGCCATGTGAAGTGGAATATCATTCAGGTGAATATCATTCAACGTTCTGCGTGGTATTTGCCAGGAAAGTAGTTGTTTTTCACCTGAGATCTACCATTCTCTGGTGCAATTTTATATTGAATCCTTTATGTGAAGAAAACCGTTTAAATTCGATTTTTTTTTGGGTTTATGATTTTTTTTGAACAAGGTTTTCTTTCTGTCACTAGGTACCGCCAGTTAAAGTTTATCTTTTCCGGCGTACCTATAGGTGTTACAAGATCGATGATGGTTTGTTTACGTTGTGTCTCACTTCAGCCAGAGCTCTTTGGACCTTTGGCTGGTTGACAACATTTGCATTCAATGTCCATTGATATTATATGGAAGTATGCATGGATTTTCAGGTGAATATCATTCAACGTTCTGCGTGGTATTTGCCAGGAAAGTAGTTGTTTTCCACCTGAGATCTACCTTCCTCTGGTTCAATTTTATATTGAATCCTTTATGTGAAGAAAACCGTTTAAATTCGATTTTTCTAGAAAATGGCGTGTTTCCTTGTATTCATCAGTTATTTTTGAAATTTAACATCTATTTTATACTACGTAATATTTCTTTTCGATTTAGTTTTTCAACAGTCTCAAATCAGTCAATTCGAAATTGATATGTACTTTGGAAAAAGTTACAATTTGTATGCATTGAGGTATTGAGTGTCTCTACCGTACAACATTGCAAATTAATATTTTTTAATAGTGTGCTTTGGAAAAATGAATGATCCAATTTTGAAACGTCAAACTTTTGTTGGTGGTTTTGACTGATTGTGATACCAATTATAATAGAAAAAACTTGAGAGGTGTCAAGGGACACCCGGATGGAACGAAGTTCCTTTCGATTAATTAGTGAAGGAATTGTAATACATTTTTTTTAAAGTTATAATCAAAAGCGTTCAGAGAAATTTGAACTCTTCTCCAATTTTTTATTGAAGAGTTTGAGGTTTACAGAAAAATAAAAAACTGTTTTGTGTTTTCCAGTGAATAAATGTATTTGTAATTTCTTTCTCTCACGATATTCTCTACATCTTTGTGCATGTGTCTTTTTTCCTTGATGTTTTGTACCTCAGTAGTCGATGCTTTAGTTGATTCCATTGAAATAAAAGCAAAAAATTGTAATATACATACACACCAAAAAACAATATATATATATATATATATATATATATATATATATATATATATATATATATATATACACTATGTCATCTTCACACTCATGATGCGGACTTTTAACACAACGGTGTATATATATATATATATATATATATACTCTCTCGACTTCGTAAACACAACAGCGTATAGGTTAGAACACGCACGGCTTGCTAAATACATACGCATTGATATTGTAATATTAAAATATAATTTGCTTTTAAATTTATTAAAGTTATGACGCGTACACTTGCTAAACACACAATAATGGAGAGATTAGGTTAATGCGTACTTGTAAAAATTATAAGCATTTATTATTGTCTGTATAAAATCTCTACTTACCTAACTCCATCAGCAATATCCGGAACTTGTGCAAAAATACTGTCAGGATTCATTATTGTTATTATTTTTTATTATTTATTATGTACAAAAAACCTGTATACACTCAACAAAAATAATCGTCGCGACACCACACTGTTCAATAGAAAGACGAAATGAAAATAACTGGCTTGCTTTCTATGAGAGAGAGAGAGAGAGAGAGAGACAGACAGAGAAACACGCGCACGCCGCACGGCTTAAAACCATAGCGAAAGTCTCGTTACACATTTTGGTCTTAATTTATTCCGTCTAGCCCTCTTTCGCAACGCGCGATAAGGAACTACGTTCCAAAAATGTCAAGATTAGGTTACAGTAATGAAGATTTCTTGAATTTATTAATAATGTATGGTGAGTGCAATAGAATTGGAAGTAGAACATGCCGAGTATTTCATGAAAGATATCCACAACTTCTGAAGCCGAATAATAATGTGATAAATCGACTACTAAAAAACTGTAGGTTGAATGGAACCTTTCGTCCAAAAATCATTTGTAGAAAGCCTGAAGTGGATGATGATGACAATGCCATAACAGTTTTGGGATTTTTTCATGCATTTCCAAATGCTTCTCTACACGAGGCTGGAAGGGAGATAGGTATACCCTACGTGATAATTTATCGCATTCTAATAAGCACAAATGGCATCCCTATAAATTCTACCATGTCCAAGATCTGAAAGAGACTGATGTGTCTCGTAGAGTGGAATTCTTTGAATGGTTACTTGTCAAGACTCAAGAGGATGAACATTTTCTTGACAATATCATATGGACAGATTAGGGCAAGTTTACGAAAAATGGAGTTTTCAACAGTCATTATGGGCGCCAGAAAATCCCCATGTCGTTCGCCAAAGGGGTTTTCAAGAAAGATGGCAATTTAATGTATTTTGTGCCATAAAGAATGGGTCAATTTTTTATATCGAGTTTTATGATGATAATTTGAATTCAACAAAATATGAAGATTTACTGAGAAATGGAATTCAAATTATTTTAAATAATAGGCCAGGAAGAGAACGTGTATGGTACCAAATGGATGGTGCTCCACCCCATAATTCTCGTTCAGTAAGCGAAGCTTTAACTGAAATCTTCGAAAACAGATGGATTGCTTTCAACTCCAGACTCAATCAGAAGCGCTACACATGAAAATCTCTTGAAGAGATTACATGTTTGTTTAAGTAGAGGTGGATATGTGTTCGAACATATTCTGAAATACACTAACAATTGAAATAACTTACTAATTCATGAAATTATTTTCAGTTCGTGTGTCAGCGTTAATAAAACTATTGTTTGAAGAGAAGTTTCATTTGATGGTTGAAGCATCTAACGGAATCTGTTAAATTTCAAAAATAAGTGATGAATACAAGGAAACCACGTCAGTTTCTGTTTGAAACAGTTCATCTCGAAAACGGTTCGAAATCGAAATAGGATTATCTGAACAAAGTCAATCTAAAATTGGATGTAGAGCTCAAAAATGTGGAAATATACAGGGTGTTCCATTTGAAAAAAATGACTTCCACTCATTTTTTCATGTGAACAAAGTATCTGCATTTTTTAAAGACCCTGTATAAGGCAAATAAAAATATGACCAGAGAGTTCAAGATTATCAGCGTTTATAAAAGTACTGTAACGTAAATAAACTTAACTTGGTTCTACTAATTTATTTCACACTTAATCTACAACTTAATTTATATTACTACGCCACTGTATAGCTCGATGGTATGGGCTCGTTCAGACTGTTTTGACTCCACTTGAGGGTCGCCTATTTATCTCCGATACAGCATTCTCGATGTTTCGAATTCTGGCATGTTCCAATTGTTTCCAATATTGACCGTTGTTTTCCGTGGCAGAGCGACTGATGGTTCTCGAATATCTCCGGGGATGATCTCATCGCTGTCGACGGCAACGCGCGAGGCGACAGGTCCGGCCTAGGTTCGTTACATTGCCCCCTTCTTAAAGACATTTCGTCCCGAAATTTCATCCTTGGAGTGTGACGATATCTGCATGACTCCATATCTGCACCGTGAAGTTCGATGGAAGTAACACTCCACGGTCTTCAGATCGGTCGTGGAAGAGGGTTACAGCCAACCAAAATCTTGACGCCGCTGGATCTGAATATCGCCTCCAGCATACTTCTCATTACTCTCCAGTCCAACCCATCAATACCACAGGATAATTTTGGAATTGCTAGATCCACCGGTTCTGGTCCACCATAGTATCTCTTAGTTTGTTGTGACTCTTCGAGTGATCTTCATAGGACGGTTTATCTTGGGAATGCCTCTCGGTAACTAGGTAGTAGATGTTTCTCTTGCCTTTCTTCAGCTGCAGCACTCCACCGACTTCTGGATTCTGCTCCCGCAGTGTTTGAGTTGACCAAATTTCTGAGAACACTACGGCGATGCCCCCCCGGACATTCGAAGATCTTCTGCCAAGTGCGCTAGTGCGTAGTCAGCAGGCACCTCGAAAAGGTCTCGTGACCTCTCTAGTAACCCCATGTAGAACCTTTCTGCCCGTTTGAATACAAGGACATAAACTTCTCGAACGTCATATCATCCTCCGGTGGCTTGAGGGTGCGAACTTGGTCATGGTTTCCAGCGTAAGGCCAACCTGTTGAAATGGACGACCCTTGGTTTCCTCGGGGTGGCTTATGGATTCGGTACACAAGGTCGTTTATCCTTTTCACGATTTTATACGGGCCTTCCCACGAGTTCCGCAACTTTGGTGATAGTCCACGACGACGTTTGGGGTTGTACAGCCAAACCAGGTCATCAACCTTAAATCCTCCAGCGTCGGCCTTGATGTCATAGGTCTTCTTCATTTTATCGCTGGCACTCTGATGTTCAACCGGACTCGTTCGTGGATGTCGTCCATTCTCTGCCGAAGTTTGCTGACGTAGTCCTCTCCCGCAGTGTCTTGTCCTGGCGGTATCCCAAACTTCAGGTCACAAGGCAGTCGCAGTTCTCGGCCCATTATAATACTAGCAGGAGTTTGACCGGTTGACCGTGTACTGCGGATCGATAGGCCATCAGGAACAAATGAAGATACTGGTCCCAGTCTCTTTGATGGTCAGAGACAACCTTGGACAAGTGGCGGTTGATCGTCCTGTTCATCCGTTCCACCATTCCATCGGACTGCGGATGTAGGGCCGTGGTTCTTGTCTTGCGGATGTTCAGCAGTAGACATATTTCTGGAAAAGGTTGATTCGAAATTTCTGCTTTGATCCGAGTGCAGCTCCATTGGAGTACCGAATCGACCTATCTCATTCTTTCACCAAGACGTCGGCGACGGTGATGGCTTCCTGGTTGCGCGCTGGGCATAGGCTTCCGCCCACTTACTGAAGAAGTCCATTGCCACAAGGATGTATTTATTCCCGTGGTCGGATACGGAAACGGGCCGGCGATGTCAATGG